>APFE031129019.1:0-14691 GCA_000404065.3 Pinus taeda
AAGCATATTTCGGTATTTTCCATTAATGAAATGAAGTGTTGTTTCCGCTGCATCTCTTTATTTATGGTTATCTCTGTAATCTATTGCGTTCCTATTTAAATCCGGATCATTCTTGCAATATCCTCACTCATAAAGTTGTGAGTTGCTCCACTATCCGCCATAGTAAGCATATCCACACTCCCAACTTTCATTTCAACATAGTCCAACATGTTCCTCTCAGGATCTCCCCTACAGACAACTTCCATGGCCACTACAGCTCCCAATATCTGTATAACTCCTACGGAAATCTCTTCTTTCTTCGCATTGCACTGTGCCATCGCAGCCACTTTCGATCTTGGAGGACAATTCTTCACCGTATGTGGTTCCTCACATATCCAACACTTCAAGGGTTTCTTCGTCTTCGACTTATCATTTGATCTCGAAGTCTCCTCTTTCAGTTTTTCATACTTCTTCTTCTTCTCATCAGAACCTTCATCAAAGTGTTCCACCAAAAGATCCACAGCAGCAAAAGCCTCCTTAAGTGTCTTATTCTTTTGTCTCTTCACTTCATTCCACACCCAAGGTTTTAGACCTATGATGAATTTGAACACCTTGTCCCTTTCCACCATGTCTAGAAGTTCTAAAACTACACTTCAAAACTCTCGCTGATATGCCTGCAGACTTCCCATTTGCTTCATATATTTTTTCATCCTTACATCCCATGTTTCATCTTGTGGACTGAAGTGAGTTTGTAAATCCTTCTTTGTTTCATCCCGCGAAGTTATCTCCCCAACATTGCCATTGGAAATTTGGTCGATCCTTCTTCGCCACCACATCTTAGCATCCTTCATTAAGAATTGAGTAGCTACTTCCACTTTGGTTTCCTCATCGAATAATCCCAAGCGCTCTAAGTATTGGTCCATGTCCCATAGAAAGTTTCCAAGAGTCTTCTCACTCCTTGTACCATCATAAGAATCTAGCTCTTTGATTTTGACATGAGTCACTCCTCCACCTGAGTTGTGCGTCACTACCTTCTTCAACACCATGATCTCATCTTCAGCTTTTTCAAGAACTTGTTGCAAATCCAAGATTTTAGCCAAACCTTGATCTCTTGCTTCACCAATATTCTTGACCTCTTTTTCCATTTGTGTATAATTCCATTCTGTATACTCGTATCAGTCCTTGAGTTCTTCTTTCACCTTCACACAGCCTTCATGTTTTGCCTTCATCGAAGTTATGTTAGAACCCAGTTCCTCCATTTGTTCCAATATCCTGTTCAGGAAAGCTTCACCTGCATTATGACTAGATTCACCTACCATAACTTGAGGTTCCTCTGCCATCTCTACCATGAGCCTTCTTTGCAATCCTGTATAGACCATAAACTATCAATCTAAATCAACTTTCATATTCCTCTAATACCACTTTTCACGTTAGTTTAGTGGGATCAGCTTCTTGTCACAATTCACCAGCCTTTGATAGCACCTATCACTTTAGTGTAGTGGGATCAACTTCCCGTCGTTCATCAACTCTGATACCACCTATCACGTTAGTGCAATGGGATCAACTTCCCGTTGTTCATCAGCTTTGATACTGCCTGTCATGCCCATACAATGGCGGTACTCTTCCAACCACACTATAGGAGGTGCAGCACCATTGACCACTTTCTTTTCACCAATACTTGTGATCATGGACTAAGCCTACTTTCTATACTTAGTTTATTTTTCTCTTTTACCAAGTACTTCCATTCATTATAAAGCAACAGTTAAACATTCATCAGCATTAACATAAATGCACAGCAGTATAACTGGGAGGCACAACTCCTTGTAATGAGCTTGCCCACATTAATAATATATATGTAAGTTACAATCTTGAGGAAACCCCAAATTTACACTTAGAATATTTTTCACATTCACCAGGACAACGTGTTCATCCAGCTCGTCGGTACGCTCACACGATTGTCCAAACGACTCTGACCAACTATTTGTTTGCCTCCACACATTCACTTGAAAGTGATTCAATCAATTCATCCAACTCGTCCAACTCGTTGAACTTGTCGGGTGCTCCGACCGAATGTCCAACTCGCCAAGCCTCCACCAATGAGTCATTCACCATGCACACATTCAAGACTTCACCTGGTTTGTTGTTCACCACCTCAATTCATTTGGGTGAACACCATATCATGCCCTCAAATGACTTCCGAAACGACCTTTCAAATGGATGCCCTCTTGTGCCCTCGAATGACCTCGAACAACCCTACCTAAATGCCCTCGTACGATTTACTGAAGGACACCCTTCCACAATTTCTTGAATGATGTCCACGCACGATGCCCTTGCATTATTTCCTAAATGATGCCCTCGTACAATGCCTTTGCATGATTTCTGAATGATGCCCTTACATGATGTGTTCGCACGACTTTGTCTTGGCTCGGTGATTCGACCCTACACTTTTCTGCCTGCACCTTCACCCACTTCAATCTTCCAACCCACGAAGTTCACCGTTCACCTGAACTATGCGTTTTTTGCTTGAATGAATGATCATGCCTTAGCTCCACACCAAGCCATCCTACATATATGGATCACCCAACATTGAACCGATGCATCCTCTTATTGGTCATCCTCTTGTTGGCTGACGGGTCAGCCCACCCCTTAGCCAACCCAAGTGCGGTGTCCATCATTTGCCTTTGCCTGCCTGTCGGCCTGTCAGGACTGCCTACAACCTATATGTCAAATGACCTCCACACTTAGTCTTTTTCCACATGCATTCCTCCATTTTCTGTTTGACTCATTTGGCTCACCTGTGCTTCTTCATCACGTGCCCTCACCCAAACATGTCTACAGCTCGAGGTCCTTACAGTTCAAGAGGCGTGCACGCCCGTGTCACCCTGCCCGAGTTCATTCACAACTTCGGTTCATTTTCCCGTCATGCGGGCACATCCCCATTGCTTTTCTGCGTTCACCACAGAGCTTGCAGCTTTGACTCGTTCTTGTTTGCACTTTCCTATGTTTATCAACTCTCCGTTGTTATATATATGGCTCACCCAATGTGTGGGGGCACCTGGCCAACCCACCAACCATTCTAATAACACATCGGTTCACCTATTAACTCATCGTCCTATCTATTTTCTCTCAAGTTAGCTTGTGGGCTCGAGCGTGCCCACTCACCCACTATAAGGTCGTGGCCTTTTCACAAAGTTGTCTGCTAGGTCGTTGCTCCCACCTGGCCCTACCAAATTATCAAGTTGCCTGTGCTCGTGTCGCGCCCTCGCCAGCTCGCCAATTTAATGTTTAGGCATGCTGGGTGGGCGTGTCCATTCCGCCTGACCATCACAATAGCTGCAGGGCATTACATCCTCCCCCACCTAAGGTCATTGTCATCCTCGACAATCTGGCTATCCTCTGTAGCTTCCTATCATACAACACAATCTTTTGCTTCCATCTCCAAAGTGAGTCCTCCATTTCCTAGTAATCTGCCTTTGGTGCATCCTTCCATCTAACAAGAAATTATTGTCTTTTGTGACTCCCAATCCTTGTTGTCCAAGATTTCAAAATATTATCTATCTCAAGGTTTGGCCAATCAACAATCATGGCTGGTCCCTTAGGTAGTTTCACTCTCTCTGGATGTTCTACATCAAGTCTACATTTCGTCAACTGACTGATGTGGAAAACTAGATGTTTCATATGCATATGGTGCAAAAGCTCCAACTCATAGGTAACCTCCCCCACTCGCTTCTTAACTTGTAATGGCCCCTCATAGTTCCTTGTCAATGATCTCGCAGTCCCCTTAGGTGGCTGAAATTGATCTTCTGTAATCCTGAGGAACACCATATCTCCCACACTAAAGTGTGCATCCTATCTTTCCTTTTCTGCCCATTTCTTCATTCTCATTGCAGCTTCGTGCAAGCACACCCGTGCTAACTCCAAGGTCCCATCTGAAGCTTTCATGAACTTCGTTTCATGAGGACTTCTCAGCAAACCCCTCGTCACTATGGTATTCGGTGTGACTAGCATTTGTCAATTTACAAAATCAAATGGACTGTACCCTGTCGCAGAACTCTTTTATATGTTGTAGCTAAACTAGGCTACATTGAAGAGTTCAAGACAATTCTTTTGTTCAACCGTCACATAATATCTCAAGTAGTCCTCCAGTAGTGCGTTGATCGTCTTGGTCTATCCATCTGTCTGCGGATGGTAACTTGAACTCATCAACAAATCTATCCCTACTAGCTTGAACAATGTGGTCCAAAATCTACCTATAAATCGTGGATCTTGGTCCGTTATAATTCTCAACAGCATTCGTCAATACCTCACTATGTTCTTGAAGAAAAACTCCACAGTCCTCTCAGCTCCACAAGGTATCTTTCTTAGAACAAAGATAACATACTTGGAAAAATGATCAACCATGACCATGATTCCATTATACCCATGTACTTGCGGTAACTGACTGATGAAGTCCATCAAGGCACTCATCCATGGTCTCTCAGGAATTTTTAATGGTTGCAACAGACCTCCTTGCCTCTGAGTATCTAATTTGTCCTGTTTACAAATGATGCACATATGTACATACTCCTCCATATCTTCTCTCATCTTCTCCCAAAAGAATCCTCTCTCCAATAATGCCAAAGAATGATGCTACCATGGGTGGCTAGCCCACGGAGAATTGTGGCATTCCTTCAAAAGGTGCCTCCTAAGCCCTGATGACTTTGGAACATAGAGTCGATTTCCAAAGAACAAGAATCCGTCTCAGAGAAAAAGCTTTCGTGTCTTCCCCTCCTTTATCTGCTTCACTATATTTTGCACCAAAGTATGAGTCTCAATGATTTCCTTGAGCTTATTATACATCTCTTCTGACATCTATACTCGACTCCTACTCTGTGTTTCCCAGTCTTCTTCTTCCTCTAATGATATTAGTTGTGACTTCTTGCTAACGATATTTGCCACTGTGCAGAGTCTTCCCGGCCTGTACTCAATAGTCATGTCAAACTCTGCCAATAAATCCTACCAATGAGCATGCTTCGTGATAGCTTTGGCTGTGATGCAAAATAACTTGTTGCAACGTTGTCAATCTTGACAACAAAAGGCTTCCCAATCAAATAATGCCTCCATACATATAAATAGTGAATGATCATAGTCATCTCTTTCTCATAGACTGAATACCTTTATTCTCTATCCTGCAACTTCCGACTCTCGTACACCACCAAATGCTGATCCTACATAAGAACCCCTCCTATGGCAAAATTTGAAGCATCTGTGTGTACCTCAAATGGTCACTCAAAGTCTGGTAACTTCAGCATCAGTGTTGTAACCTTCCTCTTCTTCAAACCATCAAATGCCTCTTGACATTTGTTCGTCCAACTCCATCTCTTGTCTTTCTTCAGTAGGTCTATCAGTGATGATGTCACCTTGGAGTACCCCTCTACAAACTTCCATTGGTAGTTGGTCATGCCCAAAAACTCCCTCATATCATGGACATTCTTCAATTCAACCCAGTCCTCGATCACCTTCACCCTGTTCTGCTCCATCCATATGCACCCTTGAGCCACAATGTGTCCAACAAATGGAATCTCAGTCTGAGCAAACACACACTTAGAATTTTTCAAGTACAACTGACTCTTCTTCAGTGCCTCGAACACCAATGCCAAGTGCTTCTTATGATCCTCCATGTTATCACTATACACCACTATATTGTCTAAGTATGGATGTAGAACATCATTCATCAAAGTGCAAAATGTAGCAGGAGCATTGCACAACCTGAATGGCATAGAAAGGAATTCAAAGCTTCCATACCTTATTACTATCGCGGCCTTTCGTTCATCTCCTTCCACTATTTGCACCTGATAATACCCATGCCTCAAGTCTATCTCAGAAAATACTCAGGCTTTCACAAGATTATCGAAGCGATATGTAGCTAATGGCAAAGGTTACTTGTTCTTTATCGTCTGCTTCTTGAGAGCATGATAATCACAACACATCCGTAGCTCATTCATATCTTTCTTTTGGTCAACAATACAGGAGCTCCATAGGGGGACCTTGAAGGTCTGATGAAACCCACATTAGTTAAGTCCTTTAACTGTTGTTTCAACTCTTCCAACTCAGGTCCTGACAATCGATAAGGGGCTTTAGCCAGAGGTTGTTTCCATTGCTCAAGCTCAATGCTATGGCCCACTGCATGTCTTGGTGTAAGCTTCTTTGGTAGCTCATCGAGCATCAAATCTGTATACTTAACAAGTACCTCAAAAAAATTTGCTGGAATAGGCAACCCAACTCCATCATCGCCTTCGACTTCTTTGATTACAGCCGCACATGTCTCCAAGTCTTACTCCTGCATAGCCTTCTCCAAACTTACAGCAGAAACATGCTGCACCTTGACTTCCTTCCTTTTCTTATGAGTAGGCAAAGTCCAATTCTGGGACTTTCTAATCATCACAACCTCATCGTAGAAGGGGACAATAATTTCCTTATTGCCCTTCAAGAAATCCTGCCACAATATCATGTCAAATTCATTCATTGCCATCACCGTGAAGTCCAACTGACATTGTCAGTCTTTAATCTGTACAAGAACTTCATGAGCCAAACCTGCCACTTTAGCTGTTGAGTTCACTGCCTTGACCTCCACATTCGATGGGAAGATCTTTAGTTCAGTTCCTCTTGTTAACTGTGTTGTCATGAAGTTATTTGTGGCCCTCGTGTCCCCCAGTGCTTGAATGGTCTTGTCATGAACTACTAATTCCATGAAACAAAGACTATGAATCCATGATTTCTCCATAACTTCCATCTGCGTATTGTCTTGCCATGAACTACTAATTCCATGAAACAAAGACTATGAATCCATGATTTCTCCATAACTTCCATCTGCATATTTTCTTAGTCTCTGCAATTCACTTTGATACCACTTGTCACGTCCCCAATTCTTTTTTTCATAAATTGGCTTTTGTGTCGGCTAAATAATTAACTTCATCCATCTTTAACTATTTCTCGAACTACGCTTAGCATTCATTCTTTTAACCATTAATATTAATGTGCAAAAACCATTAATATAACGTTCAACCGCAAAATAAACACCTTAACCATATGTAGAATAATAATCTTTTATTATATTTTTAAAGTTTACAATTTCACCGGCAGGCTAAGCTCAACCGGCTTTACATCGAAATGCTTAGCTGTCATGCAGTTCGACCTTTGTTCGTTGCACCGTTCAACACTTCTGAATGATCATGTCATTTGCCGAACTGAGGCGTCGCTGTCCATGTCACTGTGCCACCCAACTCGAGCACCTTCGCACTTCCACCGCATCGCGTTTCAACCCAACAAACTATTCGTCGTTTCTCCTGTCAGGCACTCCTACCTGCGGGTCACCTCACACGAGTTTTCCAACCAAATCATTTCATTGTTCAGCAGGTTCACACTCCCCTATCACCCTGCCTGAGTTCGTTCACAACTTTGGTTCGTTCACCCGTCGTGTAGGCACATCTGCGCTGCAGTTTTGCATTGACCACAAAGCTCACACCTTTGACTCGCAGTTGTTCGCGCTTTCCTTCGTTTATCAACTCTCCACTATTATATATATGGCTCACCGAATGTGTGGCGGCGCCTGGCTGACCCACCAACCATTCTGATAATGTGTTGGTTCACCTCTTAACTCATTGGCCTGTCTATTTTGGCTCAAGTCGGCTCGTGGGATCGAGCGTGCCCACTTGCCACTATAAGTCCGCGACCCTTTCACCAAGCCGTCCGCTAGCTGGTCATTCGCACCTCGCCCTCCCAACTCGCCGGGTTGCCTGCACTCATGTCGCACCCTTACCAGCTCACTGATTTACCATTTAGGCATGCTGGGTGGGCACGCCCGTGCCACCCGACCGTCAAGACAAACTTACCTCTTCCAATAGTCTTAAGCAGACCATTCTCTCTTGGCCCAGAAAAGAAACGTCGATATAGAGAGAAAGGACAAGAGCTCGTGGAAATATCTAAAATCTAACCATTCCCCCGTAGGAGAACATTTTATGGATGTTTAAAAGAGGTGATTTGGAATTACCTGTCATATCATTCCAAACACATATAAGAAGGTAGTATCATTCTAAGATCGACAAGGGTGAATACAAGGTAAAAGAAAAATTAAAATAAAGAATTCATACACTTATGTAGAATGAGTAAAATTGAAGAGAATCGGATGTAAAAGTTCAAAAAGGTGAGTTGTAATTATTTGTCAGGTCATGCTACAATCTATAGGAAAGTAATAACTGATAGACACAATAATTCTTACACCTGTCCAAAATGAGTAAACTGTATGTGAGTTGTAATTATTCGGTGTGTCATCCTATATATATAGGAAAGTAATAAATCATGGATAGAATTCCCCGAGTAAAATGGAGGAGAATAAGGTGTTGAAAAAAGTAATAAATAGTTGATAGAATTCGCAAGAATGAGTATAATGGCAGAGAATAAGGTGTTTGAAAAAATAAAAAAATGTGTTGTATTTATTTGAAAAATAATAAAATTTTTATGTTGTTGTAATATCAATTAAAAAAGGAATATTAATGCAAAAATACAGAAATATAAGTTTAAGGAAAAAGTTTATTGATTAATATTGTTTTTGAGTATGTTAAATTTTAGATTATTTTTTTTTAAGGTAATGAAAATAAATTATTAATTTATATTGTTTTTGTGTAGCTTAAATTTTAGATATGTATATTAAAGATAATATACATATGTTTATGATTAAATTGAATATGAAATAAAATAAAATGTAGATTTATTGATATTTATTTAACACCAGATTTATTTAAGTGGTTTCAAAAAGGTTGGAGTGGAATTTATTTAAGTGTTTCCAAAAAGTTTAGAGTATATCAAAAGGGTTATAGTATTATTTTTTATATCTTTTAATGTTTATGTATGTATTTTGTTGATGTTGATGATATTTGTTTTGTAGGAATTTTTTCTATCCTAATTTTATTGTAAAGGAAAATATCTCATGAATAAGTGAAGCCTCACACTTATTTGACATAGATCAATGATATATTAAGACTAAAGTAAAAAATATACTCCACTAGATGTAATTTGTAAGTTTGATCTATGCTAATAAGTGAGGAGAATAGGTCTTAACTTTAACTAATAATTTTTCTATTGTATCCAAGTTCATGCAAATACTATATTCGCTCTAAGATCCTAAAGCAAGTCACCTACACACACATCAACATATATCACTCTCAAACATACCTAGCATAACATAACTCTAATCTATAAAAGATCTAATCTACTTTCCTCATGCTAAATATAATCTTCTATTGCATAAAATAAAAGAGTATAGATTGCACACATTAGAGGGGTAAAATACCATAGATTTATAGATAAAAAGCAAATAAAATAAAAAATATATATTTTATCTTGAGACCATGTAGTAGCTTCCAAGATCCTACATCCATGGTCTCCTCATTGGCCCTCTCTCACTTGTTGAAAATAATAATATTTACATCCACATCAAAATAAAGACACGATGATCTACTCCTTAACTCCTATTTGGCCGCTTCTTATAGGAATTTATAAGAGTTTGTGGATAGGATTCATGACACGCGAATTCATCGAGTGTCAATGATAGATATGCGTAAGGCATGTGAAAAAAAGAAATGACAGGTATATGATAGATATGCATAAGGCATGTGAAAAAAAGAAATGACAGGTAATATATATGTTTCATGGCATTTGAAATTAGAAATTACAAGCAATAGACAAGTTCCATGCACACTTATGATCTTTTTCCAACTTAATATGCGCTTTCTTCTTAATTAAAAGAATTTTTTATAAATTATGAAATCATTCTTATTTCATAATTAATTGTGAAATATAACTATTTCCTTGTGACATAAATATAATTTTTTAACTTAATATATAACTAAAGCTTTTGACATATAATAACAGACTTGCAATTCCTATGGTGTAAAATATGAGTATAACATAAATACTTATAGATAAGAGTATGCAATTAACTACTGTGCACTCCTCTTGCAATTTTTTGTTTCTTTGTTTATGGGAGGAGGATCCATCTCCCCTCATGGTTGTTATGACTTTTGTGAGTATGAGGGATACGATTTTACTCCAACTTGGAGACATGTATTTGCCAAACATGAGTGTAAGATAACCCCATAATCCTCAATGCCCCTATGAGAATGTACTTAAGAAAAGATCAAGAGTACAACAATATCATGCGATGAATCCAAACATCATCTATAAACTCCAATCTATATGTTTGTTCAACTTCTCTAACATCTTTCTATGTGGTAATTTTTATTAACGGAGAATATAGTCATGATGATGATAGAGACCCTTGAAAATTATATGAAGTCAAGTTTGCATATGTTCTTTCACAAAATAGATAATATCTAACCATTATAAACCATATAATTAAGCATTGGGACTATCATTTATTACACAAAATGCAATAAAAAATTATATCATCCATTGCTTCTCATTTACCACATCTGTTAGTTCACCAAATAACATTAAAATGTGACATAATCCTTCTTTTTCTCCCTCTAAAAGTCAATTACAAGTTACTAATGTTATCAAGACATGTTTGTGCTCAATAAGAACAACCATACTATATCATCTTTTTAAACTATCACTTTTAAAATATTGGTGTATAATACATTATTAAAGTTAGTAATATTATCAATCTCAACAAAAATCTTTAACGTATAAGTGTAGTGTTAGAATTATGATTATACTAAGATGGCAGGGGGGGAGACAATCAATATAATGGATAACTTAACGATTTAAAATGAATTTGTCTAGATAAACATCAATTAGAGAAGCACCACATAAAAACACCAAATGTGCATGGTAATGTTAGAAATATGTTGTCATTGATAACAAACACAAGATGATTGCAATGGAACAGTTTCTTGCAAACAAGATTAGATCAAGTTTGGAAAGGGAAATGAAGGGTGTAGTGATATTGCAGCCATTTTCCATTTTAGAGGTAATCTCAAGTGTACTTGCGATCCACTCAGATGGATAGAGGTTGGAAAGAGATTTCCAACAATATATTGAACATAAAAAAAAAAAACCTCCTTGATTTAAAGTTGTTGAAAGTCAAATTTATGATGTTAAAAAGTCAAAGCTAGAAGCTCCACAACACTATTAGTGTACATATGGAAGTCATGTAGGCACGTGCGTGGACCCTGTGGACCAATAAAATTTCAGGAGTGAAAGTGTTAGGAGGACATTAATAGGTAGAAAAGGAAGTTATTATTGGGAGCTCTACAATAGCGGACCCCAAGGGATAACTCACCATGGAAGGGAAGGACATGTAGCACCCCACCCCATATTTACACACATCTACAATATCACTAGAGTAAACATGACATGAGAGTTACTATGAATGACTCAACAACCAAGTTATAGTTATGGAACCGGGGTATACCATTCTAAAACTTTCTACAACCTCCCAAGGATACTTGATCACCTACATATAAAACAACATCCACTCATGATCTTTCCTTAAGATGGAACTATCCTGTTCCCAAGCATACAACCTAGTCGCATGGATGGAAAGTGGCCCATTCAGCTAGAAGGCTCTAGTTGCATGCAAAAACCTTCCTTTGCGTGGCTATAATAGAAAATCCGAAGTTTTGTGCATATGACCATAGATTCATTGCCCCAATTTTAGTTCCATCCTACATGCCACTACCCAAAATTTTCCAGAATCAATCCTAAGATAATCACAAGAATGAATAACCTATACATAGGCTTAGATCTCGCCTAAACATACTCGATGCATGATAAATATTTATATAAACACATGGTAAACATAGTAGCTACAGAGCTTCAATGTGTTTTTGTTCACTATCTCATTAATTTCATCATAGAATGATCAAGAAGGCTCATTGGCCTATCAGTCTAGTTGCAACAAGACTTGTTAGCTCATACATTCATATAAACTTTCAATGACTTATCAAATCATGAAAAATATCCATAAGAATAGCACATCATTTTACCATGCCTATAACCAACATTTAACTAGAATGAAGCCATGACAAACCATTCATAAAATCAACACAATAACCAATACATGTGCCCATTAATATGAATAATAAGTAATAAAATGTGCATAAATCCAACCAAGTTAGGGTGTTCCATGTACCACCCAACCATATATTGGGTTGGAAACTGTTGAAAAGTGTGCAACAAGAAATGCTTGTTGAGAATGAAACAAGATGATGGAGCTTAGTGGAAAGGAGTCACCTTCACTAAGTGGTCCCGCATGCAAGTTTTGGCGCAAAGTCTATTTTTAGACTATGTCTCTTTTTAGACATATGGATCATGGTCTATGAGTTGCAGGATGTTGTTTATGGATGATTGATCAAGTTGGGAAAAACAGATGGACTTCTATTTTTAGATCACAGCGGAGTGACTGCTCAGTCTAAATATAGAACAGTCAAATATTATTAGCTCATAATAATATTTAGACTATAAACTTTGTCTTATTCTCTTGGAGCACGTCAGGATGAGCTACGGATGTGGTACATGCAGATCCCAGAAGGAAATACGTGCTTACCTATGGGATGACTAATATTTGCATGCAGGACTTCAGTTAGAACTCAAGTGAGTTGAGTTTAGTGGACTGGAGGTGCAGTTGATGGAGTTGTGTTCAGTTTAGCTTTGTTAAACTGGTTGTGTTTAGTCTAACTGGAAAATAGACTAGAGATGAGTTGGGTGAATTAGTTATTAATTAATTCACAAGTTATTAACTCATAATACAACTAATGAATACATCAGTTAACTCAGTTGCATGTCAGGGCATGTTCAGTTCAGCAGGGACAGGTGTTAGAGAATCAGATTGCTATCAGTTGTGACTATAGTTGTGCACCAGATCTTGCACAAATCAAGGGATTGAGTATGCCAATGAGTTTGCCCACATTGTAGCTTGTGCTCACGTTATTTAGCCAAGTAAATATGTGGTTGCCTTGGAATTATCATCAGTTCTCAAGCAGGTATTGAGCAGCGGAGGCAGGCAAGCAGCGAAGGAGATTTGAGCCAGTGATTGATTCAGATCTGAGCTGTATTGTGTGTAACAGAGGTGGAGATACTTGTGAGAAGTATTATGCTGTGTAATGTTACATGACTCAATCATTAATATACAGAAAGTTGGGGTTTTTAGCGAGATGCTTTCCCCGGGATACATACTGTGTTAATGTGTGAATGCTCTTGATGTTTTATTGTTATTGATGCTGCTATATTGATGATCAACGTAGAGGAGCTTATGTATTGTGTATGTTTTCCGCAAATAGTACATGATCAGGATAATCTCTGTTGAATATGTGTTAAATTATTCAAAATTTCTACATGGTATTAGAGCTGGTTGATTTGTAGAAGAGATTTCTACAGGATATCAAAGCGAGGATTGATCGTCAGATCTATTATTTAGGAAGTGACTACGTTTTATTTCTTCAGGCAGAGTCTATAATTGGGCCAGGTAGCCTCTGGATTCATCCTTCTTTTGGAAGGTGAGATATCTGGTGAATTCCCATACAGTCGATCTTTGTACAAGAAATACTTCGTTCTCACGAATTTTAGATCGGAAGAAGTTGAGTTGGTTGCTGGTGGAATTCGAATTTGCAGCAGTGTTTTCTTGGTGACAACGCAGCAATGTCTTTCAACGGATTGCGATTGGAGTATGCTCTTGAGGGCAGCTCAAACTATATTGCATGGAAGGACAGGATGGAGGCAGTATTGGATGATAACGGGCTGAAGGAGTTCATAGATACGGATATCCCAAAGCCTACTGATGCTCCTCAAGCTGATGCTTGGCAAAAGAAGAACGCAAAATGTTGAAGGATTCTGTTGGAGGGCGTGAAGGATCACATTGTGTCCAGCCTCCATGGAAAGGCTACTCCGTATTTGATGTGGAAATCATTAACAGAATTATTCCAAAGCAAGAGCGATCAGAGGAAGCTGGCGCTCAAAGATAAACTCAGAAACATCAAATGCGAGAAGGGTGACAATATTCCCAAGTATCTCACGAAGTTCACTCAGTGTCGAGATGAACTAGGAAGTGTGGGGGTTACTGTCGATGATGAGGACTTGGTGAGCTTGGCTCTCCTTGGTCTTCCGAAGAGTTGGCATTTCTATCAGGACTCTATCAATGGTCAGGAGAAGTTGCCAGGATGGGAAAGACTATGGTCAGATCTTGTGCAGGAGGAGATCAGGCGGAGTACCAGGGATGGATCTTTGTCAAAGGGAGCTGATGAAGAGAATTGTGCTTTGGATGCCAAAGCAAAGAAATGGAAGAGCAAGAAAGCTTCTCAGTCTGGTGCGAAAGGCAAGAAGCAGGATATGTCCAAGGTGAAGTGTTTTCACTGCCACCAGCACAGACACTATGCCACAAATTGTCCGCAGAAGAAGAAGAACAAGCAAGATGCTGGATCTGCAGGGGGAGAGGCCTTAGCTTCTCAGTTTGAGCTTGATTTTTCATTGATCGCATGCTTGGTTTCAAGTGTGATGGGATCAGTTTGGTTCTTGGACAGTGGTGCGTCTTTTCACATGACGGGAGATAGAGATTTGTTCTCTGATCTGGAGGACAAAGATCTTGGAGTGCACATCGAGATGGGCGATGATGGTAAATACAGTGCGACCGGTATCGGTACCATTTCCTTTGAGAGGGAGTTTGGTAAACCCTTTGTATTGAAGGAAGTCATGCATGTTCCAAGATTGAAGAATAAT
>APFE031129019.1:16233-37296 GCA_000404065.3 Pinus taeda
TGAAGCAGATTGGTTCACGGGTCAAGAACCTATATGCTCTTAAGGTTCAAGATGCATGCAAAGCCTTGAGCAGCAAGGAAACTGATGGAGACTTGGTGGTTGAGAGGGAGGGTATAACCTCTCAACATGCAGAGCCAAAAGAAGTCGCAGACAATTGTGGAGGAGCCACGATTGGTGCAGCAGCTTCAGGAGGTTGTGGAGCAGCCACAACAAGGGAAGCTGAGAGGAGATCGAGTAGAGACATCTACTCATGCAGAGACCTCCAATAGCGGGAAACTTCGAGCCAGGTCGGCTGAGGGATCACATGCAGCCATACCTCCAGGTAGGAGGTGGGGCGATATAGATTGATAGTCCCAAGGAGGAGGGGCAGGATCCTTGAGGTACCCAACCTCTTGGATGAGACCTTGCTACGGGAGCCCGATGTGGAGTAGCAGGAACTGACTGATTGGGTAGAGACAGATGCAAATGGAGCGACAGAGAGAGCGACAATGCAGGGAATCCCAGGACAACGCAGAGCATGCAGGCTGCAGCAATGCGAGAGGCACAAGTGTGTTGCACAGTGCAAGGTAGCACAAAGAGGGTGCAATGATGAGAGATGCATGAAGATGTTGCAGTAGCACAGAGGTCAGAGAGGGAGCACTTGTCAGCAGCAGGTAGAGCTTCAACATCAAAGTATGTTCCTAGCCCAACAGAGTGGTCAGTTGGGAGGTGCAGTGCGGATGCAATGCCAGGAGATAGAACCAGTAGCAGCACGGATGCAGTCAGAGATCAAGGTGACAGAGGCTAGAGCAGTCAGATACTGAAGAGCACAGAGATGCAGAGTTTTCAGTTCACAGAGGCAATAGCAGTCAGAGACTTTGATGATAGAGCAAGTGGACCAGCCAGATGTATTGCATGCAGAACATTCTAGAGTTACAAGATCAGGTTTGAGAGGAAGCCTTTCTTGTTGAGAGGGAGTGTTGAAAAGTGTGCAACAAGAAATGCTTGTTGAGAATGCAAGAAGATGATGGAGCTTAGTGGAAAGGAGTTTCCTTCACTAAGTGGTCCCGCAGGCAAGTTTTGGCGCAAAGTCTATTTTTAGACTATGTCTCTTTTTAGACATATGGATCATGGTCTATGAGTTGCAGGATGTTGTTTATGGATGATTGATCATGTTGGGAAAAATAGATGGACTTCTATTTTTAGATCACAGCGGAGTGACTGCTCAGTTTAAATATAGAACAGTCAAATATTATTAGCTCATAATAATATTTAGACTATAAACTTTGTCTTATTCTCTTAGAGCACTTCAGGATGAGCTACGAATGTGGTACATGCAGATCCCAGAAGGAAATACGTGGTTACCTATGGGATGACTAATATCTGCATGCAGGACTTTAGTTAGAACTCAAGTGAGTTGAGTTTAGTGGACTGGAGTGCAGTGAATGGAGTTGTGTTCAGTTTAGCTTTGTTAAACTGGTTGTATTTAGTCTAACGGCAAATAGACCAAGAGAGAGTGGGTGAATTATTATTAATAAATTCACAAGTTATTAACTCATAATACAACTAATGAATACATCAGTTAACTCAGTTGCATGTCAGTGCATGTTTAGTTCAGCAGGGACAGGTGTTAGAGAATCAGATTGCTATCAGTTGTGACTATAGCTGTGCATGATGACTTGCACAATCAAGCGATTGAGTATGCCAATGAGTTTGCCCACATTGTAGCTTGTGCTCACGTGATTTAGCCAAGGAAATACGTGGTTTCCTTGGAATCATCATCAATTCTTGAGCAGGTATTGAGCAGTGGAGGCAGGCAAGCAGCGGAGGAGATTTGAGCTAGAGATTGATTCAGATCTGAGCTGTATTGTGTGTAACAGAGGTGGAGATACTTGTGAGAAGTATTATGCTGTGTAATGTTACATGACTCAGTCATTAATATAGAGATAGTTGTGGTTTTTAGCGAGATGCTTTCCCCGGTATACATACTGTGTTAATGTGTGAATGCTCTTGATGTTTTATTGTTATTGATGCTACTATATTGATGATCAACGTAGAGGAGCTTATGTATTGTGTATGTTTTCCGCAATAGTACATGATCTGGATAATCTCCATTGAATATGTGTTAAATTATTCAAAATTTCTACAGAAACAATATGCCTTTCAAACAATCATCCACATGCCATATTCGAAGTATGAAACTAGGATCACATGGGATAAATTGAAACAAAACCAACCAACTCTTCTAGAGGCCAAACTAACTCAACCCTAAACCACAATGATTTCACCTAAATCAGTACAAATAACACCAAAACAAAATAATCTTGGATGCCTCACAGTTTCTTCAGCATAACCAGAGGAATTTTCCTGCCTCCACCCACCTGTCAAGAGTTCTATGAGAAAGCCATCTCTACCCTCAACCACTGGGAATTTTCTTGAGACCACATCATCCAATATCATAAATCTATTGGAAATCCAAATCTTAACCAAAATAGAGAACCCACTACATCATTGTTATCCAGGAACTAGCAAAGGTAAGGTTGTACACTAATGTCATTCCAAGAAAATCCCATGATAATGACATCAAATGTAAACAATAAACCCATGCATAGATCATGCATGAAATACCAACATGAAAAATCACACATGCGTATTGTTACCTACAAATCCACATCTATTATCTACCCTTGCTTGCTGTTGTCCAAACATCTCTTATGTTATCTTGCTTATTCCTTGCTTGCTTTCTTGGGTCCCTATTGTGTCCAAGTGCTTGTTCTCTCTATCTTTCTCTTCTCTTCTATAAGTGAATGCTAGAATGTCTAAGAGTGTGTGTGAATGTTCTATTTTTTCCTTTAATTTTATTTTATTTTCCATTGCATGCATATGTATATCCCTTCATCCTCCATTTCTCTTATTTTCCTTTATTTCTTTTATTATATTTCCATTTATTGGTTTTTTCCTTCTCCAATGCCAATGCCAATTTCCATAACAAATAATAAACCATAATTGATTATCAATGTAATATTTTTACCTCCTTTCATCTTGGAATACATGCCCCATGACCTTGGTCTTATTGTTTTTACATATAGAATTAATCCAGGGTTCTTAGAAACCTCTCCCACTTAGGGAAACATAGTAATCAATGTTCTATGACAATTATGGCCAACAAAATACTGAAAGCAAAACATACCACTTATTGGAGATTTATAACACAACTCATTGTAATATTTACAATGAAGAACTATTGGAACATGACAAATATATATATATATATATATATATAGATATTCTAAAAGCTCTTTTGCTTCAATTATTGAAAAAAAGGACATAATTCTTGCATCTAAACAACCATCTCCTATGTAACTTCATCAGGCCCAAAGTTCTCCCACTGCACTTTAACTTGCTCTATTGCTTAGTTCCATAACATGAGTTGTTTGTACTACAGTATGAATTATGGATGTGGCTAGAACCCCCCTCTAGTTCTACCTCTAATATAGAAAAATCAATCACATGGTTAGCATCTTGTACATATCTCTTAAGAAATGAGACACAGAAAGCATCAAGGACTTTCACTCAAGAAATAAAAACAAGTCTATAGGCCACTTGTCCAAACATATTGATGATCATCAAAGGCCCATAATATGAAGGTGTCAACTTGGAAAATGACCGAATTCTCAAGGAGCTCTTCTTTCCCTTAACACACAAATAAACATGCTCCACAACATGAATGTCCATGACACTCTATGTTGAGATGCATAACCCTTCTGTATGTTCCATGCTAGTTTAGAATCCTTTATTATAACCTAGATATTCTAGTCCATCTTAGCCAACATATCTAGTCCAATCAAAACCATATTCATTTCATCACTCTAGTTGATAGGAATATTATAACTCCTCCCTTAGAGAGCCTCAAACAAATTCATCTCCAAGGAATCTTGATACCCGTTATTATAAGCAAACTCTAACATTGGAGGATACTCCCCCTAATTCCTTTGTTTATGCATAATATTGATCCTCAACATGTCCTCAAGAATCCTATTAACGCTCTCTATAATTCCATATATCTATGGATCATAAATTGTACTAAAGGACAACTATACCCCTAAGCCTATGAACAACTTCTTCCAAAACGTAAAACAAAGGTTGGAATATTTATCTGATATAATCCTCTTGGGAACTCCATGCAACCTCATTATCTCCTTAATGAATACTTGAGCCACTTTACTCACTGAATTAGTAGACTTCACTACAATGAAGTGTGCTACCTTGCTCAACCTACCAACCAAAATCGTGATGGAGTCATGCTGACTTTATGCCATATGAAAACATGTAATAAAATCCATGGAAATGACTTCCAATTTCCATTTTGAAATTAGAATAGGCTACAACAAACTAGCTAGATGCTTGAACTCAACTTTCACATACAGGAAATCCAATCACCTTGCAATGAGCTCAACCAACTCTTTCTTCAAATCCGGCCAATAGTAGAACTTATTAATAGTTGTCAAAGTCTTTTGGTATCCTCAGTGGCCTAAATACGAGTTCACATGAAACTCCCTCAAGATAAGACTCTTCAATTGACAACTATTAAGCACATAGATTATGTGCTTAAATATAACTAGGTCATCTTCCATGAAGTGATACTCCTCATTCGTACCACCGTCAACTTGATGCTACTAAATATAATTCAGTTGTTGGTAGTTCTCGTCATGTTTTCCTACATGTCATATATGCTCATGTGAACATCTCCCATAAGAACTTGCAACTGAAATATTATTCACATGCACTCTCCTACTCAGAGCATCCACAACCCGGTTATCTTTGCCTTTGATGTAGCTAATCTCAAAATCATAGTCACTAAGACTAGCCAACCATCTAGCTTCCTTTGCATTCAAATTAGGTTCGTTAAAGAAATACCTTAGTCCAACATGATCAGTCATCAAAATGAACCTCCTTACAAGGAGATAATGTCTCCACATCTTTAGTGCATGAAAGACAGTTGCCAAATCAATATCATGATTTGCATAATTATGCTCATGATCATTCAACTTTCGTGATTCAAAGCAGACCACCTTACCTTCCTACATCAAGACTCCACCAAGTCCTTCCTTACAAGAATATATACAAACCAAAAACTCCTTATCTATATTTTCAATCTTCAAAACCAACACATTGTTAGGAAAATGCTTCAACTCATCAAAACTAGCTACACACTCAACAATCCATTCAAATTTCTTCCCTTTTTTTTCCGGTGATGTGTAAGATAGCCAATATGAGATAATTTCTTGATTAATCTTCTATAATAACATTCTAGTCCAATGTATTATCTGACCTCATCCACATTCGTTCAAGATGGCCAACCCATGACAACCTTAATCTTTTCCAAGTCCACTGTTATCCCTTCCTTGGAAACAACATGTCCCAAGGAATGAATCTGACTCTGAAAGAACATGAACTTGCTTACAACTTATTCTCTCTCAACAATCCCAATATAACTACTAGGTACTATAAATGCTCCTTCTCATTCTTTAAATATACCAGTTGTTGACAGTACTAGAAGGTGACAATAAGCATAAGAGGTTTCCCCAATGTGAAGTCCTAATTAGATCCCACACCATTTTGAGTAGGAGAACCAACCAAAATATGCTTGGTTTCCAAAGTGGCGGTGGTGAGATATCAAATTGAATGCATGAAAGGTCCCATCACATCAAAGGTAAATAAGTGAGCCCCTTAGAAGAAAGTAATAATACTATCCTAGAAGATCCGCACACGCTGTACAAAATAATTGATAGCTAACCTGCAAAATAGTTCACAAGATAACAACGATCATGACAACATAAACCACATGCATTCAACAAGACACCTACTCAAGAAAAAAATTAGTTCCTTATCGTTAATGTAAATGAAACAACATACATCACAAATATATAAAGAAAAATCTTACTTCACCCACAACATATGTATGAAGGTGTGCTGACACTGAAATATTCTTATTATAGAGTGAAAGTTCCAAACATACAATTACAATGATAAGGCATTAGCCCCAATAATGGAGAGAGAGAGAGATAGAGAACTATGGGGGAGCGAGGAAGGTAAGCATGAAACTAGCCTCAATGTTCTTTGGGTAGAAAATAAGTCAATATTACATCAACTAAATGATGAGTAGAGCTACATCAATAAAACACATAGACACACACACACACACACACACATTTATTTACTTATCACCCCACCCAAAACGTGGGAGAAAAGGAAAAAGACTTGACTATCCAATGGGTTTACAAGAGGAATCACACAAGTCCTTCAACAACATTAGCTCAACTTTGCTAAGATAGACTCAAGGTCTCATATTTCCATAAAATGTTAAAAAGATTATTGATGGAAAGTTCTTTAGTTTCGATGAGCTTCATGCATTATGTTGATTCTTTACCTGCAACATAAATTTGAAATGATTTTGCATGCAATATAATTGGAAGACAAAACATCATTGGCTTAGACTATTATATGGATAACATAAAAATCCCTTCATGTAAAGGTTATACATGCTTTACCTATGTGATATGAATGTGTTGTGTTTCATCAACTTGAAGTATATACTTGATTGCAAATTATAACTACTTTATATATATATATATATATATATATATATATATAATATATATATAAAGAAAGAATGATGGATAAGAACATTAATCTTCCCTGATCACTGCCATAGAGTCAATGGCTCCTCGAATAAAAGTTCTTGAAGACAAAAAAAACTTTAGTTATTGTCTTCCCTACTTTCTTTGAAGTTATAAAAGCCACAGTTGAGAGGCATGCTTGCTCATTTCCTTGGTTAGGTACAGTAATAACAACTTATGATAGTGAGTCCTCCTTAGAGGTAGTCTCAAAGAGATATAGAATCTCTTATTTCCTCAAATCTAATTGAAATTACAATGATTTAATTTCATGGATTAAATTTGTCTAGAATTTTTTCTAAATCCAATCAATCATTAAACTTCCAAATTTTGTTTACCTATAACTATGGCTTGGAGTTGAAGTATCAAAAAAGAAATAATAAGCTCCACAAAAATTTAATTTCATGGGTGTTCAAAAAATTATGAAATTATAAATAACAATTTTCTTGTAGAAGAGATATAGTGACATATAGTAAAATACAAGTTGTTAGCTTAAGACATCATCTAAACACAACCTCTCAAATTATGAACAAGTTTCTAGATTTTCCTTTTTATGTAAACCAAATTTGTAATACGGTAGACAATAGCTGATTAAGAAAATACTTACTAACATTAACTAAAAAACCATCGAGAAATCACTAAAACTACATTTAAATACAAATTCTTAAAAACTACCTTTAAATACAATTTCTTTATTATAAATAAGTTTTCCATTGACGTAAACCTTCGTATAGAAAATACTAAAAACCACATTTAAATACAGATTCTTAATTATACATAACGTTTTCATTGATGTAGACCTTTAAATGTAATACATACATTTTATTGCATTGAGAAATTCCCAAACACAACAATACCACACACGAAATCTGCATCTTAGATTGAGACAATAAAGGACCCCCTCTTTGATTACCAAGAACTTACTATAGACTAATAAGCTAGTCATCTACCCACTAAGACAATAGAATGACGATTGGGAGACATATAAACAAAAGAGAAACCCATTGTCACCCTGTACAGTTTTCACTAAGAATTCAACGCACCAACCCTAATCCATCAACCGTCAAAATCGATCACTAGCGGTATGCCAAAAAAGGAGACGATAATGCTTCCTCGAGCGAGGGTCCACAGGATGTCTCTCTTCCAATAGCATTAAGCAGACCACTCTCTCTCACCCTTTCAAAATAGCCGGGGAAAGCAAGTTAGATACGGAGGGAAAGGGCATGAGCTCCCGGAAATCCCGAAAATCCAGGACTGACCTTTATGATGGAGGAGAATATCATATAAAAGTTCCAAAAAGGTGATTCGCAATTACTTGACAGATCATTCCAAGATTTATAAGAAAGTAATGCCATTCTATGATCGACATGAACAAATATAAGATCGATAAGATTCAGTGCCGTGGTTTTCATTGTGCTGACACAGTTTTAGAATATGATTTTATGAATGTCGGCAATCTGAAATTAGTTGTCATCCCTTATTACAGCTTTATTCCATGAACTGTCGTAATCCCAAAAGTCAAATTTATTGTTCTTAATTCATTCGAATCCCTTCATGAGTGCGTAGACTCTGTATATAAATCTTGAGACCTTTTTGGCCAAACCGTAGAAGAGATGATAAAGAGTTGGATTCTTTGTCAGAAACAAAGAAAGTTGTATTTTTTATTATTATATATACTCTTGTCTTCTCATGCGCTAGTTTGTTAAACTTTTATTTTGCAGGGAACACGATGCAAAATTAAATTTTTCTTGTGGTATTTGGCTTCTAATGTTGAAGTATCGAAGGGAGGAGGTTACGGGGAGCTTTCTTAATTCAAATGGAAGGCCGTGTGGGGATGATTCAACTGTTGGTTCATGGACTCTTTTATCTTGTAATTTTCGAGGATGTATCCATGGCAAGAAAATGATGTGCATGACACGGGAGTCGTGTTGCCCGTACGCTGTTTTTACTTGGAATGAAGAGAGCTCTCAGAAGGTCTACTGCCTCTTTACAGTTCATGAAATTATTTTTGATTATAGCGTAAATTGAATTATTCAAGGTAGTTTTCATCTGGATACAGATTTAGTCATGTCATTTCACATATGTTCTCTGAATAGTTATAAATCGTTATGTTTGGCAACTGCGAATAACACAATAAAAGAATTGTATCGATCCATCCCGAAGCTTTCTAAGATTTTTGTTTTCTCCATACTGACCACTTTGCAGGTAAAGCTAGCAAGTTCGCGCCGGTCGCTCAAGAAGCCAAGTGATTCCACAAAATTGCTTAAATTTTACACACCGTTCAAACACATTGATGCTTTCAATATACCAGAATGGATATGATCATGAATGGCCGGTCATCATCGCCAATTAGAGTTAAGACAAATTAAGGACGTACGGCTTTGGTGTGATTTGAAACAAGGCAAATTGTATAATGGGTACAGCATTAACGAGGCAAATTGTCTATAGAACAAAAGTTGTATATTAAACGCAATATAGCTTGTTCTATATTGCAACAGCTTACTTATGTAAATTATTTTTATAAATTTAACTGTGGCTTTTAAATTCATTTTTCTGTTGAAGGATTTTCTTTCTTTCTGGGTCACAACTGGTGATTTAAATCTTGGATTTCTCAGTTTTGCAGACAATGGAGCTAAGTCTTATTTTAATATTTTGTTATTATTAATTGAATTTTTTTAGAAAGAACTTGTTCATCTATATACATATATGGTGTTGTTTCACTAAATTTTTTGTTTTTAATATTAGGCTAAGCCTATATGACATCAATCTTAATGTTGAATTTAAAAACAATCTTCTCACCGTTAAAATTCTATCACCACAATTTATATGAAACTTCATAAATTATAAATTATAAATCGGTGATGCCCTCCTCCCTGAAGACGCGAGAAACACGGACTCAGGCAAAATGAAATCTTCTAGCTGGAAGCTGCGCCTCTCGAAATCCTCCGCCTGCTTGTAAGGGGAACCATGTCGTGTTTCTTTCCCTCTGGAAATACGACCCCTTCGAACGTCGTCTCACGTGACCCTTGGCGTGCAGCCTTTGCGTGAAAAACCACAAATTCATTTCCCTCAAAAGCCACATAAACAAGGCCATCGCTCAAGCATCCGGTATTAAGGGCAGTACAGCGGCTGTTAACATTGATTGACTCACTGACCCCATCATACTAGTGATAGAAGATGCCATTGAACAATCAAACTTAGAAGTGCACATTTACAGATTGACTCACTGACACCATCATACTAGTGATAGAAGATGCCATGGAACAATCAAACTTAGAAGTGCGATGGCTTCATGCCTTCCTTCCCTTTTAGATTTTTTATTTTTTTTATGGCGTAATAGATAGAAATTGATTTATTATTTTCTTCCGAGAGACTATATATAGATAAAGAGAGATCATCTTTAGAGGAGCCAGGTGTGTAAACATGCAATTATCACCATCTACTTTGAATGAACAATAAACCCATCTACATCAACTAAATTATGAATAAAGCTAGATCATATAATAATAAAATATGCAATGAAACAATCCAATTCCAACTCTTTTAAAAGAAATGCACATCATTTTAAAATGCACATTTACATTTTTTTTTATAGTTACTTGCCATCCCCTTCTATTTTTATGATCTTGAGCATAATTTAAAATCAAATTCCATTAAATATAAGGAAAAATATTAAGTGTGACTACCAAACATACTAAAATATGTATTTTTTTAAATTTTAAATTTTTGGTTGAGGTAATTGTATCTCAACTTATATGCTTTAATTTTATTAAATTTTCTTAATAATTTCAATTATGTTACATATTTTGATTTCATTTCAGAAAGAAGTTAGTGAATATACATTTATTTATAGGATAAATTCATTTCTCATTATTATTTCAAAAAATATGATAGAGAGAGTACTTCTATGAAAGTTGGGCTTGTTCATGCACATCCATCACCAACCTATTTTTGGTTAAAAATGATCCAAACCAAATCACCTAGAATATGATTATAGTCACATCTTAATAAGGATAAAATATGCAAAAGAAAAATACATGCACATTTCATGGCTTTATGCCTTCCTTTCTACTCAATGTTTATGGTCTTCAGCATAATTACCAAGTTTAAAATAAGATTCAAATTCAAATTCCTTTACATATCCAACAAAATTTTAAATATACCTCTTGCCCATATAAAAATATGTACTTTTTATTCGTTTTTAAAATATATTTTATGGTAATTAATTGTATATTTTAACAATTTTCGTAACTTTTGATATATTTTCCATAATGTTATGTATACTTATTTAATTTAAAAAAACAATTAGGATAGTAAAAAAATTCCATTATAAGAGAATAGATAGAGAGAGGATATGGGTAGGTGGAGATGATACCATCACCAATGTGTTTTGAGTCAAAAATAAGGTTTCATATTTTCCAAATAGGTTTAAAATATTCCCCATGTAAAACTATTCACTTTTAATCTGTTTCATCTATGACATTGATGTTTGACAACAAAATTATATTTGAAATGTTTTCGCATGCAATAAAATTGAAAGAGAATGTGGTATCAACTTAGCCTATTTTTTTATAGCATAAAAAGTCCATTGTGTTTAGGTCCTACATAGACAATCAATATTCCCTCGCTACTACCATCTAGTTAATAGACCCTTGAATATAATTTATTAATGTCAAAATTACTTCAGTTACTATCTTCCCTCAATATCCAAAAGTTACAAAAACCATAGTTCGGAGGCATGCATGCTTATTACTTTGTTGGAAAGCTAGGGTAATAACAACTTCTCAACCCCATCCAATTTGGAACAAGGGATTAATATAGTGACTTATATTTGGGTAGGTTAAATAAGTTCAGACAACTAAATATTAAAATTCAATAATGTTAAAAATATTTATACATCAAACTATGTCTCGTGAGAGGAAAACAATCTTGGACTTATAGGAAAAAAGTTTTGGACTTGTAGACAATTGGTTGAGGGAATATCTCAATTATACTCCAATATATAAGGCTAACTAGTCAGATAGAATCTCTCAACAAGCTAGTCCTCAAAATCCTCTTAACTAATAGTAACAAAGTCCTTCTAGAATTAATGAGGGCACCAAATACAAGTATGAGTTATATTCTCTAGCACTCTCCCTTAACAACTAGTTGTCTTAATATCAATAGGAAAAGTATATATATGGTTCAACCTACTATTTACAACGATTATTAAAAGATGTTGATGTCAATATAAAGGAACAACCATACAAAGGAATGCATTTGTATGTAACTCCTAGAGTAGTTGGTTCAACAACTTGTCATTCATGTACATGGTTCATTCAAGAATTATATATGCATCATTGTATCTTCAATTACCCCTGCACCATCATCATCTTGATTTTCCTTCAGTAACCTGTAACAATGTCGTTTTTTTTTCGACTTAACCTCAACTATGCTCTAGCTTTTTCAGGTTAACCCTCAACCATGTTATGATTTTTTTCATTTGACCCTCAACCATGTTATGATAATCCCTCTCCACTTCCCTCTCACAAATGGTTTTTTTCTTAACACAATCCTACACAACAAAGTGCTTTTTGGCTCTCAAAAAACTTGGACTTACATGGTGGTTTAAATATTACCACAAACCTTATGTGGCTAAACATGCCTTACTAGGTTTATATCACAACTAACTTAGGTACATACTATTAAAATACTTTAAAGGACTACCACAACACCTCATACACTTGCTTAGAAATACAATGTGTGACACACACTACAATCTCAACCTAGGTATGTTATTATTCAACACACCACACACCCTTTTCCACCATCTCTATTGCCATCATCATTCTTGCCACATGAATTATTTTCTTTAAGTATTTTTCGTGCCTTTATAATATCAGGTAGTCAAACTTGTCTATCATTGGAATGGCCAGTTTTACCATAGACTCAAACACATCACAATATTTTACTCGATTAAATATCACTAGATTATTTAAACCAAATTTACATCAATAATTGTATGTAGAATAGATGGTGATGGGATGTACTGTTAAAGAACTCTGTGATGTAAATGTCACTAGTTCAAAACTCCACAAAAAAAAATCCATCCATGTTAAGGATCGGTGTGGCAAAGGCTAGGTGTGATCCCCATGTGATTTTGACAAATTAGATGCCGCTAGATTGTGGGTTTTCAAGGCAAAGGTTAAATGTACAGTCATCTCACGATTCACACACTTAGAAAACAAAAAGAATTACGTAAATGACATAACGATTTTGAAAGGCTTCAATCTAATTGGAAATTTGAAGACACGCTTATTTTCATTCACATCAAACATTATTATTCTCATTGGTGTCAATTTTTCCCTCATAGACATCATTCTAATAACATATTTATACTCACCATCATCCTCCCTACTCTAAGTTACAAATGATTTCCCTCTTTGTGTTTCTAAAGAAAAAAAGAATTTTGACATTCTACAGGGTTTGAAGTGGATTTGATACTATCCAAAATAAAATGATATAAACATATCTACATTTTATTTTAATGGCACTAACCTTTCTTCTCCATTCGAAAAATGTATCGAGTCCACTAAAAAAGAGTATGTATTCATAGCTGATGAGATCTGGAAATATGCAAGTGACCCACAACCTTTTCAGTGTGTTGTTGATATGTTGATTCAGTGAGGCTTGATTAGATTGCCTATGGAACAAGACCACATAAAAATAGGGTTTGATTTTTCCTTTCCCATCTAAATTTATAAAAGGAACATGCAATGTATCACCTCATACATATAAAAGATCCTTGGCTAGCTATTTCCTCTCTCATCAACATCAAGCGTTTCTACGAAATGTGTTTAAAAATAAATAGGTTTGAATCGAAGATGGTTCTTTTTTTCATAGCCTGATTGACCTCCTTTGGTATCCATTTCTCCTTATTTGACATTATTATTCTCCACAAGTCCCACAATAGAAACTATAGGAAATTGTCAGCCATAATTTTTCTTCCTAGTTCACTTTCTAGTTCTCAACACAATGGGAGTCCATCCATTCCTGGAATCTGCAAATGTTGATAAGTCCTATACATGTTGATAATGTAAAATGGATAGCTTGTCCCTTCTTACAATAGTAGAAAAATAATTTCTCACACTAACTATCAGATAAACCTTCAAGGATAGTGGCTCCATCGATTGTTATCTTTCTCTAGCAGCTAACCCTTCATGTTGAGTGGATGCACCACACTGCTTCACATAGCGGTGAAAATCATGACCTTTAGAAAAGAATAATCGAAAATTGTTTTAATAGAAACAACATGTTTCCTATAGATTTGATGACTAAACAAACTCATAATAAAAGAACACACTACACTACTCTCCTTGACCTTGGACCCTCCTTTAAGGGAGTAGGCCGAGTGCAACTCTCATACCAAAAAACGTTGAGTGTACTCTACATTAACATCAATAATGTTACAAATGTTAACACATCAAACTATGTCTCTGGATCAGAAAACTCTCCTAAACATGCAATTAATTGTTTGAGGAAATATCTCTATAAGAAACCAATCTAGAAGTCTAGCTAGTTGGAGCGAATATCTCAACCAAATATGCTTCAACAAATTCTTAATTAATATGAAGAAGCTCCTTCTAGAATTAATGAGTGCATCAAAGAAAAGTAGGATTTATATTCTCTAGCAAGGTTATGATAGTTAATCTTCACTAGAGGTAGTCTAATGGAGATATATAATATCTTCCTTCATGATATCCAATTAAAATTACATGGATTGAATTTCATAAATTTTATTTGCCAAGATATTTGGTCAAATCCAACGTATCATTGAATTTTGAAATTTTGTTTACCTATGTGAGCAAACTTACTAACTATGGTTTGGAGTCGTTGTGGAAAAGGAAATAAGATCTCCGTAGAAATTTCATTCAATGGGTCTTCAAAACATTATAAAGATAGAAATTTACTTATATCTAAATTTTTAAAATTTTGTTTACCTATATGACCAAACTTATTAACTATGGTTTGGAGTTGTTGTATAGAAGAGGAAATAAAGAGCTTCATAGAAATTTCATTTCATGAGTGTTAAAAACATTATAAAGATAGAGATTTACTTATATCTAAATCTATAAAGCCATAAACTTAAACAACAATTTTCAAATAGAAATAAAAATTGTTAACTAAAAACTACATTCCTTGCCATTATTAACAAATTTTTAATTTTTTCATGTAAATCAAACTTTTCACTTAATGAATCATAATTCATTATATATATAATAACAAATATATATATATATATAAACAAAAATAACTTTTATCTAAGAATAAGTTTTTCATTAATATAAACGTAATTTTAAATACAAAACATAACCATTATGTTGGGAAATTCCAAAACATCACAATATCACAAAGGAACCCACATGTTAGAATGAGGCAATAAAGGATTCCCTTTTGATTACCAAGAACCTACAATAAATTAATAAACTAGTCGCAATGCAAAGAAGAGAACAGCAAAGCCCCACCACTCACATTAACGAGTGAGATAATGGAAACAATGTGGAGAAAAAAAAAACCATGGTTATTCCTATAAAGTTCTCACTAAGAACGAATTCAACACACCAACCCTAAATCATCGACACAATCAATAACTAGCTTTAGGCCAAAAGAAGAGACAATAATGCCTTCTCGAGCGAGGGTCCAAACGATGCCTCTCTTCCAATAGTCCTAAACAGACCATTCTCTCTTAGCCCGGAAAAGAAGCGTGGATACAGCGAGAAAGGACAAGACCAACAATCCAACAATCCCCCTTTACGATGAAGGAGAACATTATGATTCCAAGAAGGTAATATCATTCTAAGATCGATAAGGGTGAATAAAACGTAAAAGAAAACTAAAAATAAAGAATTGATACACTTATGTGGAATGAGTAAAATGGAAGAGAATCGGATGTAAAAGTTCAAAAAGGTGAGTTGTAATTATTTGTCATATCATTCTACAATCTATAAGAAATTAATAATCGATAGATTTCTCTAGAATGAGTAAAATGAAGGGGAGTTGTAATTATTTGGCATATCATTTTATATCTATAACAAGGTAATAAATAATTTATAGAATTCGCAAGAATGAGTAAAATGAGGAGAATAAGGCGTCGAAAAAGCAATAAATAACTGATAGAATTCTCAAGAATGAGTATAACGGAGGAGAATAAGGTGTTAGAAAAAATAAAATTGTATTTATTTGAAAAATAATAAAAAAATAGTGTCTTTGTAATATTAATTGAAAATGAATATTAATGAAAGAATACAGAGATACAAGTTTAAGAAAATAAATTATTCATTTATTTTATTTTTGAGTATAGTAAATTTTATAATTTTTTATTAAAAGGGAATATAAATGAAATAATAGAGAAATACAAGTTAAAGAAAAGGAATTATTGATTTATATTGTTTTCTAGTACTTTAAATCTCATATTTTTTTTACTAAAGATAATATAAATACATTTATAATTGAATTAAAGATAACATACAATAAAATGCAGATTTATTGATATTTATTTAATATTAGATTTATTTAAGTGGTTTCAAAAAGGTTTGAGTGAAATTTATTTAAGTGTTTCCAAAAGGTTTAGATTATATCATAAGGTTTAGAGTATCATTTTTTTTTATAGTTTTTATTGTTTAGAATTTAATGTTTATGTATGCATTTTGTTAATGTTGATGACATTTGTTTTGTAGGAAATTTTTCTATCGTAATTTTATTGTAGAGGAAAATATCTCATGAATAAGTGAACCCTCACATTTATTTGACATAGATCAATGATATATTGAATACTAAACTACAATATATTCTATACTTGATGTAATTTGTAAGTTTGAACTATGCTAGCAAGCTAGGAGAATAGGTCTTACCTTTAACCAATAATTTTTCTATTGTATCCAATTTGTTGCAAATACTATATTCACTCTAAGATCCTGAAACAAGTGAACTACATGCACATCAACATATATCAATCTCAAATATACCTAGAATATAATAACTCTAATATATAAAAGACCTAATCTAGTTTCCTCATGCTAAATATAATCTTCTAATGCATAAAATAAAAGAGTATAGTTCACACACAATAGAGGGGTAAAATACCATAGATTTGTAGATTAAAAGTAGATAAAGTAAAAACAAATATTTTACCTTGAGAGCATGTGTTAGCTTCCTAGATCCTACATCCATGGTCTCCTCATTGCCCTCTCTCACTTGTTGAAAATAATAATATTTACTTCCCTTCACAACGAAGACATGATGACCTATATTACTTGGAAATATACTCTCACGCAAGATATCAATAAGGCTTTCACTCTATTTCACAGTCATGAGGATTCTCAAACTCTAGGTATTCCTTAACTCCTATTTGGCCCCTTCTTATAGGAATTTATAAGAGTTTGTAGATAGGATTCATGACACATGAATTCAATGGATGTCAATGATAGATATGCTTAAGGCATGTGAAAAAGGAAATGACAAGTAATAGATAGGTTTCATGGCATTTGAAATTATAAATTACAAACCATAGACAAGTTCCATGCACACTTATGAGCTTTTTCCAGCATAATATGAACTTTCTTCTCAATTAAGAGTTTTTTCCTAATTTATGAAATGATTCTTATTTCATAATTAATTGTGAAATTGTGAAATATAATTATTTCCTTGTGACATAAATATAATATTTTAACTTAATAAAATAACTTAAGATTTGGCCATATAATAACAACCTTGCAATTCCTATGTTGGAAAATATGAGTATAACGTCAATAATTATAGATAAGAGCATGAAAGTAACTACTATGCACTTCTCTTGCAATGTTTAAATTTTTTGTTTATGCGAGGAGGATTGATTTCTCCTCATGGTTGTTATGAATTTTGTGAGTATGAGGGATACAATTTTACTCCAACATGGGGAGATGTATTCGCGGGACAGGAGTGTAAGAGAACCCCATAATCCTTAATGCCCCTATAAGAATGTACTCAAGAAAAGATCAAGAGTATAACTATATCGTGTGATGTATCCAAATATCATTCATAAACTCCAATCGATATGTTTGTTCAACTTCTCTAACACATTTCTCTCTAGAAATTTTTATTATAGGAGAATATAATCATGACTATTGTAGAGACCCCTCAAAATTATATGAAGTCAAGTTTGCATATGTGATTTCATAAAATAGATAATATTTAACCATTATAAACCATATAATTAAGCATTGGGACTATCATTTATTACACAAAATGCAATAAAAATTTATGTCATCCATTGCTTCTCATTTACCACATTTGTTACTTCACCAAATAATATTAAAATGTGACATAATCCTTCTTTCTCTCCCTCTAAAAGAGAACTACTAGTTACTAATGTTAAGACACATTTTTGCTCAATAAGGACTACCATAATATATCATATTTTTAAACCATCACTTTTGAAATATTGTTGTATTATACATTATTAAAGTTAGTAATATTATCAATCTCAACAAAAAACTTTAATGTATAAGTGTAGTGTTAGAAATATTACTATACTAAGATGTCGGGGGGGTGGCAGGGGTGCTCAATATAATTGATAAATTAATGATTTAAAACAAATTTTTCTAGATAAACAAAAATTACATAAGAACCACATAAAAACACTAAATGTCCATGGTAATGTTAGAAATATCTTATCATTGATGGCAAATAGAAGATGATTGCAAAGGAAAAGGCTCTTACAAACAAGATTAGCTCATGTATTGAAAGTGAAATAATGGGTGAAGTGATATTGAAGCCATTTCCCATTTTTGAGATAATCTCAGGTGTACTTGGGACCCACTCAGATGGATAGAGTTTGGAAAGAGATTCCCAAAAATATATTGAAGTTCAAAAAAAACCTCCTCTATGAAAGTTGTTGAATGTCATTGTTATGATGTTAAAAAGTCAAAGGTATAGGCTCCACAACACTATTAGTGCACATATGGAGGTCATGTAGGCACGTCTGTGGACCTCGTCGACCAACAAAACCTCAAGAGGGAATGTGTCAAGTGTTGGCATTATGGCATAGGTTTGATGCTATGGCACTGGTGTTGTCCATGATGGCAACTCTCTTTGGTAAAAATATCTCAGTTTAGACTTTGAGAATGAAAGAAAAGGCATATACGCAGGTTCATCTAGAGTAAGCATACACGGAGATTAGACGTAACAAAGGCGCGCATATGTTGGAGAACTTTCTTTTGGACCATGGTAGTTAGTCCTTAGGATTTGAACCTATGGTTTTGGACCACGACGTCTCATCAGATGTATTGATCCCTAGTATTGGGTCCATGGTATTGGTTTATTACTGTTTTGGACCATGGTATTGAGGAAGACCTAAGACTATAAAAGGGGAAGGAGATCATGTGGCAAATGATTATCAGAATTATCATTGAATATTTGAAAAATGATAGATCTGGAATATTGGTAATTGGGTTATGGTGTAGATCTGGATTTGAATAAAGGAGGAACCTTAAGTGCAAAGAAGAAGGATAAGTTCTATTGATGGGTCATAATCTTTAAGATTGAATGATAGTATCTTTGTATGATTTTGGTCTGTTATATGTAGTGCTTGCTTGATCTATAACACTGATAATCTAGGTTAATTAGTGTTTTTGAACATCTGAAAGAGCGAACTATCCTTTATAGATCTGTACACAGGTTCAGTGAAGCTAATGCGTGTATACACGCTGGTTCAGAGAATGAAAAAAGTGTATACGCAAGTTGTTCCAAACGCAGAAGCGTATGCACACATGTTGTAGGTTATTGAAATAGCGTATATACTTTAAATTGTGATCTAGCTGCTGCTATGTATTGCTACTGTGTTCTGGGTTCAGTTTTTGGTGTGTGGTTTCTGGTACTATATTTTGGGTACAGCTATCAGAGAAGTATCTACTTGATTCAGATCTAATTGGTGGAAAGGAGATTGGTTGATGGATAAATTGTTGGTGTTTGATTGATGTTCATGGGTCCAGTCTGAAAATTTATGAAACATGTTCCCTAGAAGGAAGAGAAGATTGTAGTCTTTTGCAGGTAGTAGCCTGCGTACTAGTATCTCAACTAGTACAAGAACTAAGGGGGTTGTAGCTCCCTTCCAGGAGAAGCTGGAAAATGAGAGAGGGTTGTAGATCTCTGCAGGTAGTAGCCTGCGTACTAGTAAAGGACTGCACCATTACATTGTAAAAGAAGTTTCTAATTAAAAAGAAGATAGAGCCGAATTGCAGTAGGTGGTTTTCACCCTCGTTGGGTTTTCACCTTATATCTTGTGTTCTTGTGTGTGATTGTCTTTCTGCTTTGTCTCTAGTTACTGTTTATTTGATTCTATGACACATATTAGCATTCATCATCAGAAAGATAAAGTAAATTAAAATTTTGCCTTGTATACACGATTTTCTTTCTGCATAGTTGCATATATACGCGGATTTGACTAACTAAAGTAGCGTCTATCATTTATTTTTGAAAATGAATATTTGACTTGATAATACTGATTCACCCCCCCCTCTTAGTATTATTTCCAACAATTGGTATCAAAGCAGATCCTTCAAAAGAAGCTCGATCGCTTGAAGGAATATCTTTCATCATGAGAAACTACGAGAGGGAAGCATCAGTCAGGCCATCGATTTTTGATGGGAGAAACTTCGTATATTGGAAGGTAATAGTTACTGCCTATCTTCAATCTCTTGGTATAGAAGTCTGGGATATCATAGATACATGGTATACTTTTCCATCAGCAACTCCTACAGATCGGGCTGAGAAGAAGAAATATGAAACAAATGCAAAGGCAGTCAATACTCTATTAGGATGCCTATCTCAATTAGAATTTGTCAAGGTAATGCAGTTTAAATCCGCAAAAGAGATATGGGACAAGATTGTTTTGAGCTATGAAGAAGATGATCAGGTAAAACGAGAAAAAACTTCAAACCCTTAGGATTCAGTATGAAAATCTCAAGATGTATAATGATGAAAGTGTGTCTAATTATTTTGTTTGTATAGATGAGATTGTTAATTGTATGAAAAAATTGGGTGAAGAAATAAAAGAGGCTATTGTGGTTGAAAAAGTTCTAAGATCTTTGTCCTCTAGATTTGAATCTAAGGTTTCTGTTATAGAGGAAAAGGAGAATCTACAAAACCTTAAAATGTCACAGCTGCATGGAATTCTAACTACTTATGAAATGAGGAAAGGAGGTCCATCAGACAGAAGAGTAGATTCCTTCAAGGCTTCAGGCAAAGGAGAGTACTATGAGTCAGGACATCTGTCAGAAGAAGAAGAAGAATCAAATTTTGTCAGAAATCTTCAACGGGGTACTGGAAGATTCAGAGGTAAGTTACCTTTCAAATGTTTTGCTTGTGGAAGAGTAGGTCACTATGCTGCCAA
>APFE031129019.1:46904-85550 GCA_000404065.3 Pinus taeda
ATATATATACGAAAAACTCCTTTTCTTCAACTATCGAAAAAATAAGGATATAATTCCCGCATCTAAACAACCATCTCTTATATAACTTCATCAGGCCCAAATTTCTCCTACTGCACCTTAACTTGCGCTATTGCTCAGTTTCACAACATGAGTTTTTTCTATTGTAGTATGAATTATGGATGTGGCTAGAACTCTCCCTCTGGTTCTACCTATAATATAGACAAATCAATCACATGAAAGCATCAATGACTTTGGCCGATGCTAGAAAAGCAAGTCTATAGGACACTTGTCCAAATCTCTCGAGTATCGTCAAAGGCCCATAATACCAAGTTTCTAGCTGGCAAATGACCAAATTTTCAAGGATCTCTTCTTGCACTTGATACATAAGTAAACATGCTTCCCAACCTAAAAGTATTACAACTCCTCCCATATAGAGCCTGAAACGAACTCATCTCCAAGAATTCTTGATACCCATTATTATAAGAAAAATATAACATTGGAAGATACCCCCCACTTCCTTTGTTGACGCATGATATTCATCCTCAACATGTCCTCAAGAATCCTATTAGCCCTGTATGTTCTTCATTATATCTATGGAAGATAATTTGTACTAAAGGATAATTGTGCCCCAAAACTTGCGAACAACTCCTTCCAAAACCTAGAACTGAGGTTGGAATATTTATCTAATATAATCCTCTTGGGAATTCCATGCAACCTCACTATCTCCTTAATGAATACTTGAGCCACTTCACTAGCTGAATTAATATACTTCACTACAATGAAGTGTGCTACCTTTCTCAACCTACCAACCACAACCATGATGGAGTCATGCTAACTTTATGTCTTACAAAAACTTGTAATAAATTCATGGAAATGAATTCCAATTTCCATTCTCAAATTAGAATAGGCTGCAACAAACTAGCTAGATTCTTGAACTCGATTTTCACCTACTAGAAATCCAATCACCTTGCAATGAGCTCAACAATCTGTTTCTTCAAATACGGCCAATAGTAGAACTTCCTAATAGTTGTCAAAGTCTTTTGGTATCCTTGGTGGCATAAATATGGCTTGGCATGAAACTCCCTCAAGATAATATTCTTCAATTGACCACTATTAAGCACATAGATTATGTTCTTAAATATAACTAGGTCATCTCCCATGAACGATACTCCTCATCCCTATCACCTTCAACTTGATGCTACAAAATCTACTTCATTTGTTGGTACTTCTCATCATGTTTTCCTACATGTAATATATTCTCATGTAAATATGTCCTACTTAGAGCATCCACAACTTCGTTCTCTTTTCCTTTGATGTACCTAATCTCATAATCAAAGTCATTGAGAGTAGCTAACCATCTAGCTTGCTTTGCATTCAAATTAGGTTTGTACAAAAAGTACCTTGGTCCAATATGACCACTCATCAAAATAAACCTCCTTTCAAGGAGATAATGTCTCCACATCTTGAGTGCATGAAAGACAACTACCAACTAAATATCATGATTTGCATAATTATGCTCATGATCATTCAACTTCCGTGATTCAAAGAAAACCGCCTTCCTTTCCTATCTCAAGACTCCACCAAGTCCTTCCTAACAAGAATATATACAAACCACAAACTTATTATCAAGATTTGTAATCTTCAAAACCAACACATTGGTAAGAAACTAGTTCAACTAATCAAAACCAGCTACACACTCAACAATCGATTGAAACTTCTTCCCTTTCCTATGATGTGTAAGATAGCCAATATGAGATAATTTTTTTATTAGCCTTCTATAATAACTTTCTAGTCCCAAGAATTATCTTACCTCATCCACATTCATTGAAGATGGTCAACCTATGACAACCTTAATCTTTTCCAGGTGCACTGTTATCCCCTCCTTGGAAACAACATGTCCCAAGGAATGAATCTGACTCTGAAAGAAGCTGCATTTGCATAAAACTTATTCTCTCTCAACAACATGCTCCTTCTCATTCTTTGAATATCCCAGTTGTTGAGAGTACTGGAAGGCCACAACAAGCATGGGACGTTTCCCCGATGTGAAGTCCAAATTAGACCCCACACAATTTGGAGTGGGAGTGCCAACCAAAACGTGGTTGGTTTCGAAAGTGGTGGTCTCAAATATATGCTTAGTTGTGATAAGCACATAAGATGATATATTCATAGCTTTTGTAATATCAAGTGTATGAAATTTTTGAGATATCAAATCTAATGCATGAAAGGTTCCATCACATTAAAGGCAAATAAGTGAACCCCTTAGAAGAAAGTAATAGTGCTATCTTAGAAGAGCCACACTAGCAGTGCAAAATAATCGATAATTATGTGTAAAATAGTTCACAAGATAACAATGATCGTGACAACATAAACAACATGCATTCATCAAGACACCTACTCAAGAAAACAAATTAATTCATTATCAATAATGTAAATGAAACAACATACATCACAAATATATAAAGAATAGTCTTACTTCACCCACAACATATGTATGATGGTGTACCAACATTGAAATATTTTTATTATAGAGTCAAAGTTCCAAACATACAATTACATTGATAAGGCACTAGCTCCAATAATCGAGAGAGAAAGAGATAGAGAACTATGGGGAAGCGAGGAAGGTAAGCATGAAACCATCCCCAATGTGATTTGGGTAAAAAATAAGTCAATTTAACATCAACTAAATGATGATTAGAGCCACATCAATAAAACACACACACACATTTATTTACTTATGAACCCACCCAAAACAACATGAGAGAAAAGGAATGAGACTTGACTATCCACAAGGTCTACAAGAGGAATCACACAAGTCTTTAACAACATTATCTCAACTCTACTAAGCTAGACTCAAGGTCTCATATTTCCGTAGAATGTTAAAAAGATATTTCATAGAAAGTTCTTTAGTTTTGATGTGGTTCATGCATTACGTTGATTGTTTACTTGCAACATAAATTTGAAATTATTTTTCATGCAATATGATTGGACAAGAAAGCATCATTGGATTCAACTATTATATGGGTAACATAAAATGTCCTTCGTGTAAAGGTTATACATGCTTTACCTATGTGATATTAATGCATTGTGTTTCATCAACTTGAAGTATATACTTCATTGCAAATTATAACTACTTTATATATATATATATATATATAAAGAATGATGGATAAGAACATCAATCTTCCCTGATCGCTACCACCGAGTCAATGGCTCCTTGAATAAAAGTTCTTAAAGACAAAAGAACTTTAGTTACTATCTTCCTTTCTTTCTTTGAAGTTATAAAAACCATAGTTGAGAGGCATGCTTGCTTATTTCCTTAGTTAGGTAGGGTAATAATAACTTATGATAGTGAGTTCTCATTAGAAGTTGTCTCAAAGAGATATAGAATCTCTTATTTCCTCATATCTAATTAAAATTACAATGATTTAATTTCATGAATTGAGTTTGGCTAGAATTTTTTTCTAAATCGAAACAATCATTAAACATCTAAATTTTGTTTACTTATAACTATGACTCAGACTTGATGTATCAAAAAGGAAATAATAAGCTCCACAAAAATTTCATTTCATGTATGTTCAAAACATTATGAGGATATCAATTTGCATGAACTTCAATAATGATTTTCTAGTAGAAGACATATAGTGAAAAACAAGTTATAAGAGATCATCTAAACACAACCTCTGGAATTATGAACAAGTTTCTAAATTTTCCTTATGTAAACCAAGTTTTTAATACTGTAGAGAATAGCTTATTAAGAAAATATTGACCTAACATTAAAAAAACCATGAAAAAATACGCTAAAATTACATTTGAATACAAATTCTTAATTATAAATAAGGTTTACATTGATGTAAACCTTTGTATAGAAAATACTAAAACTACATTTAAATACAAGTCCTTAATTATAAATAACGTTTTCATTGATGTAGAACTTTATAAATAATACATACAATTTATTGCATTGGGAAATTCCCGAACACAAGAATACCACACACGAAATCTGCATGTTAGAATGAGACAATTAAGGACACCATTTTGATTACCAACAACGTACTATAGACTAATAAGCTAGTCACCTACCCACTAAGACAATAGAATAACGATGGGAAGAGATATAAACCAAAAACAATCCCATTGTCACCCTGTACAGTTTTCACTAAGAACGGATTCAACGCACCAACCCTAAGCCATCCACCGTCAAAATCGATCATTACCTTTATGCCAAAAGAGACGACGATAATGCTTCCTCGAGCAAGGGTCCACAGGATGTTTCTCTTCCAATAGCATTAAGCAGACCACTCTCTCTCACCCTTTCAAAATAGCTGGGGAAAGCAAGTTAGGTACGGAGGGAAAGGGTATGAGCTTCTGGAAATCTCGAAAATCCAGAATTGAGCTTTATGATGGAGGAGAACATCATATAAAAGTTCCAAGATTTTTAAGAAAGTAATACCATTCTATGATCGAGAGGAGCGAATATATGATTGATAAGATTCAGTGCTGTGGTTTTAATTGTGCTGACAAAGCTTTAGAATATGATTTTATGAATGTCGGCGATGTCAAATTAGTTGTCATCCCTTATTACAGCTTTATTCCATGTACCGTCGTAATCCCAAAAGTCATATGTATTGTTCTTAATTCATGCGAATCTGTTCATGAGTGCGTAGACTCTCTATATAAATCTCGAGACCTTCTCTATCGACTGTGTATCGAAAGAAGCTTTTGTCTTCTTTGCTGGTATTAGCGTCGGCGAGGATCATGACAGGACGATATGTTTGGCAAAACCCCAGAGGAGATGATAAAGAGTTGGATTGTTTGTCAGAAACAAACAAAGTTGTATTGTCTATTATTATATATACTCTTGTCTTCTCATGCGCTAGTTTGTTAAAATTTTCTTTTGCAGGGAACATGTTGCAAAGTTATTTTTCATTGCCTTACAATGTTATAGCATAGTATTCTCATGTAGGTTATCTTCCGTGATATGTTTTTGCTTCAGGTTTTTGTTTGAGCCCAGACTAACTCGGTTGGTATATGATTCTTTACTGCTTTTTCTTGTGTTGCCCGAATAGATGTTTTGGCTCCTAATTGTTATAGTCTTTTATGGTATTTGGTTTCTCATGCTGAAGTTACGTTCTGGGAGCTTTCCTCATTCCAACGGAAGGCCGTGTGGGGATAATTCAACTGCTGGTTCATGGACTCTTTTATCTTCTAATTTTCGAGGGCCTGTTTTCGTGGCAAGATAATGGTGTGCATGACACGGGGGTCGTATTGCCCCTTCGCTGTTTTTACTTGGAATGAAGAGAGCATTAACGAGGCAAATTCTATAATGGGTCCAATTATTTTTATAAATTTAACTGTGGCTATTAAATTCATTTTTTTTGTTTAAGGATTTTCTTTCTCTCTTGGTCACAACTGATGATTTAAATCTTGCATTTCTCAATTTTTGTAGACAATAGATCTGTGTCTTATTTTAATTTATTGTTATTATTAATTGAATTTTTTTTTGAAAAATTTATTAAACTGTACATATAATGTTTCACTAAAGTTTTTGTTTTTAATATTACACTAGGCCTATGTAGCGCCAAACTTAATGTTGAATAAAAAAACGACCTTCTCACTATTAAAATGCTATCCCTAAAATTATATGAAACTTTATAAATTATAAATTATAAAACTTCGACACCCGCAACCAAGGTATACGCTAAAACACGATATGCAAGGGCGCAGCCTTATCGCATCTTTGTCCCCGATCGAATGCTCTTCGTTCGGGAACCTGGATATCATTCAAGATCTGTGCCCCTCGTTGGGACGTGGAAATCTTACAGGATCTGTGCCCCTCGTTTGGTGACCATCTTTAGCCATCCATTTCCACTTCGCAGTTGACAACGACTACAGCGTAAGCGATGCCCTCCTCCGTGAACACACGAGAAACACGGACGAGAAATTCGTATATTTTCCATAATGTTATATCCAACTATCACCAATGTGTTTTGAGTCCAAATAAGTTGAAAGGATTCTCCCATGTAAAATTCTTCACTTATCTATTACGTTGATGCTTTACATCAAAATTATATTGGAAATGTTTTTCATGTAATAAAATTGGAAGAGAATGTGGGATTAGCTTAGCCTATTGCCTTGATAGCATAAAAAGTCCTTCTTGTTAAGGTTTTACTTAGAAAATCAATATTCCCTCATTAATACCATCTAATTAATGGATTCTTGAATATAATTTATTAAATCTAAAATAACTTAATTTATTAAATCCAAAATAACTTCAGTTACTATCTTCCCTAAATTTCTAAAAGTTACAAAAACCATAGTTGGGAGACATGCATGTGTATTATTTTGTTAGATAGCTAGGGTAATAACAACTTCTCAAACCCATGCAATTTGAAACAAGGGATCAATAAGATGACTTAGCTTTATGTAGGTTAAATAAGTTAAGAAAACTAAGAATTAAAATTCAATAATGTTACAAATATTTATACATGAAACTATCTGTCATGATAAATAAACAATATTGGACATGGAGACCATTAGATGAGGGAATATCTCAACCATAGTCCAATGTATGACGGTAACTAGTGAGATATAGTCTCCCAACAAACTAGGACTCAAAATCCTCTTAACTAATCAGAATAAAGTCCTTCTAGGATTAATGAGGAAACCAAAGAGTAGTAGGAGTTATATTCTCTAACACTTCCCCTTAACAATTAGTTCTCTTAATCTGAATAGGAAAAGTCTATCAATGATACAACCTACCATTTACAACCATTATTAAAAGATGTTGTTGTCAATATAAGGCAACAACCATCCAGATGAATGCATGGGTATGTAACTCCTACAACAGTTGGCCCAATAGCACATCACTCATGTACATGTTTCATTCAAGCATCATATCCACATCTCTATATCTTCAATTATCCTTGCACCTTCATCATCCCAGGTTTCCTCGAATAACATGTAACCATCTTGTGTTTTTTGTCATCTTACCCTCAACTATGCTCTAGATTTTTGAGATTAACCCTTAACCATGCTCTGTGTTCATTCATTTTCTTGTCACAAATGGCTTTTGTCTTAACAAAATCCTACACTACGAAGTTGTTTTCGGCTTACAAAAAACTTGCACTTACAAGGTGGTTTAAAAATTAACACAAAGTTTATGAAGGTACACATTCTTTATTAATCTTACACCACATCTAACTCAAGTAAATATTATTAAAATAAATTAAAGGACTACTATGAGACATCATACACTTACATACAAATACGATGTTTGACTCACACTACAATCTGGTCATGGGTATGTTATTATTCAACACACCACACACTCTTTTCCACCATATCTACTTCTATAATCATTCTCACCACATGAATTATTTTGTTTAAGTATTTTCCATGCCTTTATAATATTTCGTAGTCAATAATTCATACAAATAAAACTTGTCTATCGTTGGAATGACCAGGTTCAAGATGGAATCAAACACATGACAATACTTCTCCTGATTAAATGTCACTATATTATTTAAACCAAATTTATATCAATAATGGGGGGTAGAATAGATGTTGATGGGATGAAATGTTAAGGAACATTGTGATGTAAATTTCACCAGTTCGTAACTCCATGGGAAAACATCCAGCCATTTTAAGGGTTGATGTGGCACAGGGCGGGTCTAATCCCCATGAGATTTAGATAGATTAGATGCACCTGGGTTGTAGTTTCGAAAGACAAAATTTAAGTGTGTAGTCATCTCAGGATTCACACATGTAGTGAACATTTTTGTTTACATAGATGACATAACAATTTTTGAATGCTTGAATCTAATTGGAAATTTGAAGACACACTTAATTTCATTCACATAAAATATTAGTATTCCCATTAGTGTCAATTGTTCCCTCTCAGACATCATTATAACAAGTTCTATGTACTCACCATTATCCTCCTTGCTCTAAGTTACCCATTATTTCCCTCTACGTTTCTAAAGCAAAAATAATATTTGACATTTATAGGGTTTGAAGTGGATTTGAGGCTATGGACAATACAATTAAATAAATATATCTACATTTTATTTAAATGACGTTAACCTTTCTTATCCATTCCTAAAATTTATCAAGTCCACCAAAAAGGATCATGTATTCATAGTTGATGAGATCTGGCATATGCAAGTGACTACAACCTTGCTAGTGTGTTTTTGATATGTTCATTTGTGAGGCTTGATTGGATTGCAAATGGAAAAAAACCACAAAAAAATAATGTTCTATTTGTCTTTGTCCATCTATGTTTCTAGAAGGAAAATGCAATGTGGCACTTGATACTCACACAAGATCCTTGGCTAGCTACTTCCACCCTGCTCACAATCGAGTGTTTCTACCAAAGGAGCTAAGAAAACAAATAGGTTTAAATCCACAATGGTTCTTTTATTTGTTTCCATAGGTTGGTTGACCTCCATTGGTATCCAATTCTCCTTATTTGACATTATTATTCTCCACAAGTCCCACAATAGAAACTCTAACAAATTCTCAACCACAATTTTTCTTCCTAGTTAACTTTCTAGTTCTCAACACAATGGGAGTCCATCCATTCCTAAAATATTTAATTCTTGCTAGGTCCTATTCATGTTGATAAGTAAAATGTATAGTTCATCTCTTCTTACAATACTAAACGAAAAAAATTCTCACACTAACTATCAGAGAAACATTCAAGGGTACTAAATCCATCAATTGTGATCTTCCTCTAGCAACTGACCCTTCACATTCAATGGTTGCACCACACAGCTTCTCATAGAAATGGAAATCATGACCTTTAAAAAAGAATAATCAACAACTATTTTCATAACAACAACATGTTTCCTATAGATTTGGTGTCTGAAGAAACTCATAATAAAAAATGCACTACACTACTCTCCTTGATCTTGGACCCTCCTTTGAAGGAGTAGGTCAAAACCAACTCTCATACCAAAAAAACTGAAGTGTAATCTACATTAACATCAATTATGTTACAAATATTAGCACATCAAATTATGTCTCAAGATAAGAAAACTCTCATAGACATGAAATTAATTGGTTGAAGAAATATCTCTGCCAAACAGTGATCTAGAAGGCTAGTTAGTTAGAGACAATCTAGCAACCAAATATGGCTCAACAAATTCCTAATTAATATGAATAGGCTCTTTCTAGAATTAATGAGTGCATCAAAGAAAAGTAGCAATTGTATTCTCTAACAAGGCTATGATAGTTAATATTCACTAGAGGTAGTCTCATAGAGATATAGAATATATTCCTTCATGATACCCAATTAAAATTACATGGTTTGAATTTCACAAATTGTGTTTGGCAAGATATTTGGCCAAATCCAAGGTATAATTGAATTTGGAATTTGTTTACCTATATGACCAAACTTATTAATTATGGTTTGGAGTTGTTGTATGGAAAATGAAATAAAAAACTCCATAAAATTTTGGTTTCATAGGTGTTCAAAACATTATAAAGATAGAAATTTACTTATGTCTGAATTTATAGGTATATGAATTTGAACAATAAATTTCAAATAGAAATAAAACTTGTTAACTAAAAACTACATCTGAATACAATCTCAGAATTATGAATAAATTTCTAAAATTTCTTTTCATGTAAATCAAACTTTTAACATAATACCTGATAATTAATTATAAAAATATTAAGAAACATAAATATATAAAAAAAACAACATTTAAATACCAACTCTTAATTATAAATTAAAAGTAGCTTTCTATAATATAAAAATGAAAAAAAAAATACATCTAAATACAAACTCTCTTATTTATGAATTAAGAATAAATTTTTCATTAATATAAACCTAATTTTAAATACAACACAGAACCATTATGTTGGGAAATACCAAAACCATCACAATACCACAAAGGGATCCTACATGTTAGAGTGCGGCAATAACGGAACTAGTCACAATGCAAAGAGCAGAACTACAAGGCCCCACCACTGACACTACCCGATAAGATAATGGAAACCCTGTACAAAAAAAGAAAACACGGTTATTCCTATAAAGTGCTCACTAAGAACGGATTCAACGCACCAACCCTAAATCATCGACACTCAAATCGATAACTAGCTTTATACCCTAAATCATCCACTCAAAATCGAAAACTAGCTTTAGGCCAAAAGAAGAGACAATAATGCCTGCCTCTCTTTCAATAATATTAATCAGACCATTTTCCCTTAGCCCGGAAAAGAAACTTGGATACGGAGAGAAAAGACAAGAGCTCGTGAAACTCACTAAAATCCAACCATTCACGTTTACGATGGAGAAGAACATTATATGAAATTTCGAATAAGGTGATTTGGAATTACATGTCATATCATTTCAAGCCATATACGAAGCTAATATCATTCTAAGATCGATAAGGACGAATACAAGGTAAAAGAAAACTAAAAATAAGGAATTGATACAGTTCTGTAGAATGAGTAAAAATGGAAGAGAATCGGATGTTAAAGTTCAAAAAGGTGAGTTGTAATTATTTGTCAGATCATTCTACCATCTATAAGAAAGTAATAATTTTCTTATAACTGATGGACACGTAATAATTCTTAGACTTCTCCAGATCAGTAAAATGGAGGTGGGTTGTAATTATTTTGCATATCATTCTATATCTCTAGGAAAGTAATAAATTATTGATAGAATTCGCTAGAATGAGTAAAATGGAGAATAAGGTGTTAGAAAAAATTAATAAATAATTGATAGAATTCAAAGGAATGAGTATAATTGAGGAGAAAAAAAAATTAAAAACGTGCTGAAATTATTTGATAAATAATAAAAATATAATGTTGTTGTAATATCAATTGAAAAAGCAATATAAATGAAAGAAGAGAAAAATGTAAGTTAAAGAAAAGAAATTATTGATTTATATTGTTTGTGAGTATGTTAAATTTTAGGTTTTTGAATAAAAAGGAATATAAGTGAAATAATAGAGAAATATGAATTAAAGAAAAGAAATTATTGATTTATATTATTTTTGGGTAGGTTAAATTTTAGATTTTTTGATTAACCATAAAATAAATATGTTTATGATTAAATTAAACATAAAATAAAATGCAAATTTTTTAATATTTATTTAACACTAGATTTATTTAAGTGGTTTTTAAATGGTTTTAAAAAGGTTTGAGTGGAAATTATTTAAGTGTTTTCAAAAAGTTGAGAGTATATCAAAAGGTTTATAGCATGATTTTTTATAGTTTTTATAGTTTAAAATTGATTGTTTATGTATGCATTTTTCTATTGTTCATGATATTTGTTTTAAGGAAATCTTTTTATATTAATTTTATTGTAGAGGATAATATGTCATGAATAAGTGAACCCTCACATTTATTTGACATAGATTAATGATATATTTAAGACTAAACTACAACATATTCTCCACTACATGTAATTTGTATGTTCGAGCTATGCTAATAAGTGAGGAGAATAGGTCTTACCGCTAACCAATAATTTTTCTATTGTATCCAAGTTGATCAAAATATTATATGCACTCTAATATCCTAAAGCAAGCCACTTACACATACATCAACATTTATCATTCTTAAACATACCTAGCATAAAATAACTCTAATCTATAAAATATATGATCTAGTTCCCTCATATTAAATATAATCTTCTAATGCATAAAATAAAAGAGTATAGATCACACACAATAGAGGTGTAAAATACCATAGATTTGTAGATTAAAAGTAAATAAAGTAAAAAATTATTTTTTCCTTGAGACCATAGAGTAGCTTCCTAGATCCTACATCCATAGACTCCTTATTGTCCCTCTCTCACTTGTTGAAAATAATAATATTTACATCCATATCACAACGAAGACGTGATGACCTTTATTACTTGGAAATATACTATCACGCAAGATAGCAATAAGGCTCTCACTCTATTTCACTATCATGATGATTCTCAAACTCTAGGTATTCCTTAACTCCTATTTGGCCCCTTCTTATAGGAATTGATAAGAGTTAGTAGATAGGATTCATGACAAGTGAATTCAATGGATGTCAGTGATAGATATTCTTAAGGCATGTAAAAAAATAAATGACAAGTAATAGATAGGTTTCATGGCATTTGAAATTAGAAATTACAAGCCATAGACAAGTTCCATGCACACTTATGAGATTTTTCCAACATAATATGAACTTTATTCTCAATTATGAGCTTTTTTCTAAATTATGAAATCATTCTTTTTTTTTGTAAGATGCAGTAGTGCCTTTCTTTATCTATTTATAAATTCAAGTTGTTCCATATGCATCAGTTTGGTGGCCTCAACTTGCCCATATGGGAAACCAACTCTGTTGGCGACTTGAGTCTATTATAGGCCATCCAATAACAAAATTTAATAAGTCTTTCTTTCCAGGCTAGGTAAGTAGCACAAATAAAAGCACTAATCATGTTCCAAGCTAACATAAAATAGCTAAAAAGAAAATGCTATCCGCAAAATGAAGAAAACTAGAAACTACAAGAAATTAATCCTTTCGGTCATCTCTCTCAGAATCAACATTTGCAAGTGTTGCCGCCGAGTCCCTTGGTGCTAGAGATAACTTCTTCAATTGTTGTTGGATTTCATACAGCTTGTTGTGTTGCATAATCATGATTATTTGCAGGTTTTTCATATCCTTCTTGATATTTGCCATACCTTGGGCTAATTCTGCCATTTCACCTGCCACCTGCTCTAGAGCCCTCGCTAGTAAGTGCTTCAACACCTAGTACACGTGTAGGGCTTGCCAATAGAGTGTTGTCCTTCCTCTGGTGTGCCATGGGTTGGGGATAATATGCCCCCATTCCTACATCTTGAGCTCTGAGTCCTCTTCCATGATGTTGTCTTCCATTTCCTGTATTAGCTGACGAATGTGCATGTCTATGCCTTCTTTGTATGTGTCTGTGGCTTCTTGCATAGTTGTCCTCATGGTTTTCCTACCATGCCTCTGACTTGTTGGTGTCGAGGTCATCTGTTCGTTTCTACTCAGCTGGCTCTGACGCCCTCTACCTAGGTAAGCCATCTTTCCCTTTACTGCCTCCTGTTTACAATTATCAACATCAGAAGTTAGTTTTCTAGGAATTACACTTTCCCCAAATGCCTGCATGTCCCTATCGTTGGCCCTTCCTTCACCACTCCAGTCTCTCCCATTGTTCTGGATACTCACTGATCTCTCTCCCCCTGGGCTACAAATGGTCAGGCCCTCTGTTATCCTATCCCCCACCCTGATTTCATACTCAGATTTCTCAGGTTGCCCCTTTTCCTGCTCCTGTAGTCACCTGGCATACCGATGTTCTGATCGTCATGCTTCCTCACCATGCAAACCTTTGACCCGTTCATATCCAACCCTTCCTCTACATTTCCCAGCTTTCCCCCCTCCTCCAACTTACCATGCATAACAAGGCGAGTTGCAGACTCGCTGAGACATCACCCTGTCCCAGCACTTCCCAGCTCTCCTCCCTCCTCCAACATGCTATATATGGCAGAATGAGATGAAGGAGTTGAGGCTATGGAGGCATACCCTGACTTACACTCAACCGCTAAGGAATTTAACACCCACTCAGCTCTGTCCCCTCCTTCCTTCATTGGACACTAATCTCTCCTCCTCCCCTAACTACACTCATGAACCCTTTCCCATCTATCCTACATCCCGTCCCACTACCACTGCCATCTCTTCCTTCCTCTCCCCCCACTCTCCTATCACCTCTTTGCCTCGAAACTCCCCCAAACATGTAGGATAACACTGTGTCCATTTGAATTATGAAGAGGGTAGTTGGTGGCCAACCTGGCCGACCTCTCCCTTCTGTTGTCCTTCTAATCGTACTCTGCACTTCCACCACCCCGATTGGGGGTAGATTATGAAATCATTCTTATTTCATAATTAATTGTGAAATATAATTATTTCCTTGTGACATAAATACAATATTTTAACTTAATAATGTAACTAAAGCTTTGGACATATAATAACAACCTTGCAATTCCTATGGCGGAAAATATGAGTATAACATCAATAATTATAGATAAGAGCATGCAATTAACTACTATGTGCTTCTCTCACAACATTTTTTTCTTTTCGTTTATGCGAGGAGGATCCATCTCCGCTCATGGTCGTTGTGAATTTTGTGATTATGAGGGATACAATTTTACTCCAACTTCGGGACATGTATTCGCGGCACAAGAGTGTAAGAGAACCCCATAATCATTAATTCCCTATAATAATGTACTCAAGAAAATATCAAGAGTGCAACTATATGGTGCGATGTATCCAAATATCATCCATAAACTCCAATCAATATGTTTGTTCAACTTCTCTAACACCTTTCTATGTTGAAATTGTTATTATCGGAGAATATAGTCATGACAATGGTAGATGCCACTTAAAATTATATGAATTGAAGTTTGCATATGTTCTTCCACAAAATAGAGAATAGATAACTCTTATAAAATATATAATTAAGCATTGAGACTATCATTTATTACACAAAATGCGATAAAAATATATATCATCCATTGTTTCCCATTTACCACATCTATTAGTTCACCAAATAACATTAAAATGTGACATAATCCTTCTTTTTCTCCCTCTAAAAGAGAATTACTAGTTACTAATTTTATCAAGACACGTTTATGCTCAATAAGGACAACCATACTATATCATCTTTTTAAACTATCACTTTTGAAATATTGTTATATAATATATTATTAAAGTGAATAATCTTATCAATCTCAACAAAAAATTTAACATATAAGTGTAGTGTTAGAATTATGATTACACTAAAATGACCAGGGAGTATCGGTAAAATGGATAACATAACAATTTAAAACAAATTTGTCTAGATAAACATCAATTATAGAAGTACCACATAAAAACACCAAATGTGCATGATAATGTTAGAAATATGTTGTCATTGATGGTAAATACATGATGATTGCAAAGGAACAAGTTTTTGCAAACGAGATTAGCTTAAGTATGGAAAGGGAAATGATGGGTGCGGTGATATTGAAGCCATTTTCAATTTTGGATATAAGCTCAAGTGTACTTGGGACCCACTCAGATGGATAGAGGTTGGAAAGATATTTCCAACAGTCTATTGAAGTTCAAAAAAAACTCTTGGATTGAAAGTTGCTAAAATTCAAAGTTATAATGTTAAAAAGTCAAAGTTATGATGTTAAAAAGTCAAAGTTAGAGGCTCCACAACACTATTAGTGCACATATGGAAGTCGTGTAGGCACATGCGTGGACCAATAAAATCTCAGCAGGGAAAGTGTCAGGAGGAAATTAGGAGGTATAAAAGGAAGTGATTAGCAGAAGCTCTACAGTAGCAGACCCCAAGGGTCAAGTCACCTTGGAAGTTAAGCACTTGTAACACCCCGCCCCATATATACATGACTTTACAAGATCACCAGAGTAGACATGACATGAGATTTATTATGAATGACCCTACAAGCAAGTTCCAATTATGGAACTAGGGTCTACCATTCTAAAACTTACTACAACCTCCCAAGGATACTTGATCACCTAGATGTAAGACAACATCCACTCATGATCTTTCCTTAAACTAGAACTATTCTTTTCCCAAGCTCAGAAAACTATCACACACATGCCAAGTGGTCCATTCAACTAGAAGGCTATATTTGCATGTGGAAGCCTTCTTCCATGTGGTTATAGTTAAAAGTCTCGAGTTCTGTGCTTGTGACCATAGATTCACTGCCACAATTTTAGTGATAGCCTACATGCCATTACCCAAAACATTTGACAATCAATTCTAAGATAATCAAAAGTATGCATAACCTATACATAGGCTTAGATCTTTCCTAAACATGCCAAATCCACGATAAATATTTAGATAAACATATGGCAAACATAGTAGCTATACGAATTGAATGTGTATTTGTTCACTATCTCATTATTTTCATCAGAGAATCATCAAGAAGGCTCATTGCCCTATAAAGCTAGTTTCAATAGCATAACCATGCCTATAACCAACATTTAACTAGAATAAAGCCATGAAAAACCATTCATAAAATCAACACAATAATGAATACATGTGCCCATTAATACGAATAAGAATAACAAATAATAACATATGCATAAATCCAACCATGTTAGGGTCTTCCATGTACCACCCAACCATATATTGGGTTCGACCAAATCTCCCTTTCAAACAACCACCCACATACCATATTCGAAGTATGAGACGAGGATCACATCGGATAAACTAAAACAAAACTAGCTAAGGCTTTTAGAGACCAAACTACCTCAACCCTAAACCATAGTGATTTCACTTAAATCTGTACATAAATCATGAAAACCGAATAAACTTGGATGTCATATACTTTCTTCACCATAATTAGAGGAATTTTCCTGTCTCCACCCACCTCTCAAGAGTTCTATGAGAAAACCATCTCCACCATCAACCCCTGGGAATTTTCGAGAGACCACCTTAACCAATATCATAAATCTATTGGAAATCCAAAGCATAACCAAAATAGTGAAACTATTACATCATTTCTATCTAGGAACTAGCAAAGGAAAGGTTGTACACCTGTGTCATTCCAAGCAAATCCCGTGATAATGACATCAAGCATAAACAATAAACCAATGCATATATCATGTATCAACTCCCAACATTTTAAATCACACATGTGTATTGTTATCTCCAAATCCACATCTATTATCTACAATTGCTTGCTATTTTCCAAACTTCTCTTATGTTATCTTGCTTACTCCTTGCTTTCTTACTTGTGTCCCTATTGTGTCCAAGTGCTTGTTCTCTCTAACTTTCTCTTCTCTTCTCTAAGTGAATGCTAGAATGTCGAGGAGTGTGTGTGACTGTTATATTTTTTTTTCTTTTATTTTTCCTTTACTTTTATTTTATTTTCCATTGCATGCATATGTGTATCCCTTCATCTTCCTTCTCTCCTATTTTCCTTTATTTATTTTATTATATTTCCATTTATTTCTTTTTTCCTTTTCCAATTCCAATGCCAATTTCCATAAAAATTAGTAAACCATAATTGATTCCCAATGTAATATTTTTCCCTCCTTTCATCTTGTAATATGTGTCGCATGACCTAGGTCTTATTCTTTTTACATAGAGTCTTAACTCAGGGTTGTTAGAAACCTCTCCCTCTTATGGAAACATAGTACTCAATGATCTATGACAATTATGACCAACAAATTGCTGAAAACAAAACATACCTCTTATTGGAGATTTATAACAAAACCCATTGTAATATTTAGAATGAAAAACTATTGAAACATGACAAACATATATATCTCTCTCTCTGTCTCTCTCTCTATATATATATACCAAAAACTCATTTGCTTCAACTAGCGAAAAAAGAAGAATATAATTCCTGCATCTAAACAACTATCTCCTATGTAACTTCATTAGGCCCAAAGTTCTCCCACTACATTTTATCTTCATCTATTGTTCAGTTACATAAAATGAGTTATTTCTACTTCAGTTTGAATTATGGATGTGGATGGAACTCTCCCTCTAGTTCTACCTATAAATAGATCACTCAATCACATCATTAATATCTTACACATATCTCTTAAGAAATGAGACATGGAAAGCATCAAGGAATTTGACCGATGGTAGAAAAGAAAGTCTATAGGCCACTTGTCCAATCCTCTCAAGGATCCTCAAAGGCCCATAATACCAAGGTTCCAGCTTGGAAAATGATCCAATTCTCAAGGACCTCTTCTTTCCCTTGATACACAAGTAAACATGCTCCGCAACCTGAAAGTCCTTGATGCTCTTTGTTGATTTGCATAACCCTTCTAAATGTCCAGTTCTACCTTAGAGTTCTTTATCGTAACCTACATCTCCAAGCCCATATCAACTGAGATACCTATTCCAATCAACACCCTATTCAGTTGACCACTCTAGTTGATAGGAGTATCACAACTCCTCTCGTAGAGAGCCTCAAACAAACTCATCTCCAAGGATCCTTGATACCCATTATTATAAGCAAACTCTAACATTCAAGGATACTCCCCGTACTTCCTTTGTTGATGCATGATATTCATCTCAACATGTCCTCAAGAATGCTATTAGCCCTCACTGTTTTCCCATCTCTTTATGGATGATAACTTATACTAAATGATAACTATGCCCCCAAGCCTACAAACAACTCCTTGCAAAACCTAGAATTGAGCTTAGAATATTTATCTGATATAATCCTCTTGGGAACTCTATGCAACCTCATTATCTCCTTAACGAATACTTGATCCAATTCACTAACTGACTTAGTAGACTTCACTACAATGAAGTGTGCTACCTTTCTCAACCTACCAAACACAACCATGATGGAGTCATGATGCCTTTATGTCCTATGAAAACCTGTAATAAAATTCATGGAAATGACTTCCAATTTCTGTTCTGAATTAGAATAGGATGTAACAAACTAGCTAGATGCTCAAACTCAACTTTCACCTACTGGAAGTCCAATCACCTTGCAATGAGCTCAACCATCTCTTTCTTCAAACATGGACAATAATAGAACTTCTAAATAGTTGTCAAAGTATTTTGGTACCTTGGGTGGCCTGAATACAGCTTCACATGAAACTCCCTCAAGATAAAATTCTTCAGTTCACCACTATTTAGCACATAGATTATGCTCTTAAATCTAACTAGGCCATCTCCCATGAAGTGATACTCCTAATCCCTATCACCTTTAGGTTGATGCTACAAAATCTACTTTAGTTGTTGGTACCTCCAATTATGTTATCCTACATGTAATATATGCTTATGTAAATATGTTCCATAAGTACTTGCAACTCAAATATTATTCACTTGCACTCTCTTAATGAGAGCATCCACAACCCGGTTCTCTTTTCCTCTTGTCTACCTATTCTCAAAATCCAAGTCACTGAGAGTAGCCAACCATCTAGCTTCCTTTGCATTCAAATTATGTTTGTCAAAAAAGTACCTTATTCCAATATGATCACTCATAAAAATGAACCTCCTTCCAAGGAGATAATGTCTCCACATCTTCAGTGCATGAAAGACAGCTTCCAACTCAAGATCACAAGTTGCATAATTCTTCTCATGATCATTCAACTTTTGTGATTCAAAGTAAACCACCTTCCCTTAATACATCAGGGCTCCACCAAGTCCTTCCTTAAAAGAATCTATACAAACCACAAACTCCCTATCAATATTTGCAATATTCAAAACCAACACATTGGTAAGAAATTGCTTCAACTGATCAAAACTAGCTACACACTGAACAATCCATTCAAACTTATTCCCTTTCCTGTGATGTGATAACATAGCCGATATGAGAAAATTTCTTGATTAACCTTCTATAATAACCTTCTAGTCCCATGAAATATCTAAACTCATCCACATTCATTGAATATGGCCAACCCATGACATCCTTATTCTTTTCGAGGTCCATTGTTATACCCTCCTTAGAAACAACATGTCCCAAGGAACGAATCTGAGTCTAAAAGAAGCTACACTTGTTGAGCTTTCCATACACCTATTCTCTCTCAACAATCCCAATAACACTACTAGGTACTATACATGCTCCTTCTCATTCTTTGAATATACCACTCGTTGATAGTAATAGCAGGTTACAACAAGTGTAGGAGGTTTCCCTAATGTGAAGTCCCAATTAGACTACACACCATTTGGAGTAGGAGCCCCAACCATAACATGGCTAGTTTCCAAAGTGGTGGTCTTGAAGATATGGCTTAGCTGTGATAAGCACATAAGATGATATATTCATAGCTCTCATAATGTCAAGTGTATGAACTTTGTGAGATATCAAATTTAATACATGAAAGGTTACATCACATCATAGGCAAATAAGTGAGTGCCTTAGAAGAAAGTAATAGTACTATCTTAGAAGAGCCAGACGAGTGTTAGAAAATTATATATTACAGAGCAATGGAAAACATAAAATATATTGTATAAATGTAAACATAGAAAACACATAAAACAAGAGAGAAACAGATATACATGGTTCACCCAATTTGGGCTATGTCCATGGAGAAACACCCAGTCCTTCCTTTTATATTATCCAACAAACTAAAGAGATATAACCTACAACAGATCTGTTGTAATTCCTTCTTTGCTCCCACACAATCTCCTCTCTCTTTCTCATTCAAAATGCATATCTACTTAGACACAATACAATTCCCTCATATATAGTGAGGGGTTGCCTTCAAGGGCAAAAAACCCTAGATTAAACATAGCTTCTATTGTCAGATCTTCGCCTATTGACCAGATTTACTACAAAATTACAACATTTTACAGGGCAATTTTACATCGATTTTTAGCTTCAATGGCACTACCCCGATCCCTCGGTAGGGGTGGGCTCCCAAATACCACAACCTCCTCCCCACCTTGCACCCACTTTGCAGCATACATTTTATGGGCAGTGTTGGTGCCACATTATAAAATGGGGTCCAATGTGGTGATACCTCTAAATAAAGAATATAATCAAGCTCCACACCCAACAACAAGGAATACAAAATAATCAATATCTAACCTATAAAATAGTTCACAAGATAACAACGATCATGACAACATAGAGAACATTCATTCAACAAGATACCTACTAAAGAAAACAAATTAGTTCATTATTGTTAATGTAAATGAAACAAAATACATGGAAAATATACAAAGAATATTCTTACTTCACCCACAACATATGTATGAAGGTGTGTCGACTCTGAAATATTCTTATTGTAGAGTGAAAGATCGAAACATACAATTACATCAATAAGGTACTATCCTCAGTAATGGAACATGAATCCAACACTTGCTTCTCCAAAGAATGATATCCCCATTGTGCTAGACTAGAGAAGCCAAGGCTTTCAATATTTTGTTCCAAGCCCTTTGCTTGGGCTATGAAGGTTTATTTATAACAAATGAGATGACCCTTCATCTCCCTTTGTGAACTTTGAGCTTCCCTCATGACTCTTGCACTTATTTTGTCTTTATTCTAACTAATGACCTTTCGTATTCCACATCTAACTCTTGTACTCCCACGTACACATTTATCATCAAATACAATAAGACAAAAACCCATAGAAGACAAATATGGGTAGAGCCTAATAAGACAAAATAGATATATTAATCTTGAGTTTGAGGAAACTCTAGGTCGACAACTTCAACTTGTAATTTTGTGGTTACATATTGTTGACAGGCTTCGAACTGTGTGATTGTGTCCTGAAAATTCGTAGAAGGTTAGCCTGAAAATAGACTCTAGCTTCCATTCTATCTAGGTAGATGGATTTGGAACTAGTTTTACATCATTATGCAATAATAATAGCTTCATATTAATCTTAGCAAGACCACCTATGTACTTCTACATATTGTGTTTGTTAGCCTCCAGGTCATATTTGGTGGTAATCTACTTTAGCTATTTCAAGTATTCCTTGATATCCTTCCTAAAAATGTTTCTACCCTTTGACTTTACAAATGGCCAAACTGAGGGATTCTTGTGTACTTGAACCAAGGAATCTAAATTATTATACAACTATGCATTAGAAGCTAGAATATTGGCCATGAAGTTGTGAAATTTCTTATTGCCTTGTATGTGCATTCTAAGCTCATGATTTTCTAGCTCTGCTTTTTGCCTTGTCTTCTTGGCCAATTCTGCTATTCCACTCTTATATTTAGTTCACCAATCATGGATCACGATAATGGCTATGACTGAATTTCAAGGATTTCACATTTTCCTACAATTTCTTTTGCATATCATGTAAGCGAACTACTACTTTATGCAAGGTAACCAACTCCACATAAATATGCCTCATAGTGCCTCCAAATTCTTGTATCTCAGCATATATAGATTCTTGAAGCTATTTCAAGAAATAATGTGCAAGAGACAACCTCTAATTCTCCACTTGGAGTTGTTCTATTTTTTTCTTTGTATCTTCTAGATTTGTTTCCATTTGTCGGTTTTTTGCCATGAGGAAATTTGTATTTTCTTTTGAACCTCATAGAATGGCTAAGTTAGTTGCAAATGACCTGAGGATGCCTTTTGGTGTTAGTGACAATCACCATTTCCTATGGATGAAGGTAGGATGTGCCAAATCAATAGGGAAATATTTCATATTTTCCTGTACAATTCTACTTTGGAGCTCATTAAAGGTGTGGCCATAAATATGTATGATCGAGTCTTCATCTAGAGAAGAGATTTATTCTTCACCTCTTGGGTATTTCCTATTTGTAGGGGTTAGAAGAGGCTAACTAATAATCTGTTCTACATTAGGAATAAATTCAACAACTTGATTTTGTTCCCTTTGTTCTATGTTCATGTCTTGGGCTAACATTTCCTCCTTAATCTCTTGAACATGCTCATGATCCTACTTTTTTCTTCTCCCTCTTCTTCAATTTATTTATGATTTAATTCATCTGCCTACTTCATTCTGGCTTCTTATTATTCCTTTCTTTTTAGTTCTTCTTCCACCTACATTTCCTCTTGTTCCTTCCTTTCATGTTATTACTTCTACTTCCACTTTTCCTCTTGTTTCATTTCCATTTATCATTGCTTCCTCTTCCTTTCTGCTACCATAGTCACTTTTAGAATGGCTATATATACCTTGAATTTATGTCTTTTCTCCTTTTTTGGGTTGTGGGAAAAATTCCTCTTGTACTTAATACTCACTAGGGTGCATTCTTCCAGCCGATTTACTTCCTGGTTAACACTTTGTTTCGGAACTATGTTAGAATGGCCTTCATGGTACCCTGGTGCATCTGGTTAAGAGATATTATAGAGATTCTTCATCTTTTCTTCCTCCAACTTGGCGTAGGCCCCATATGGCCATACAAAGTCTAACTTGATACATTGTTTCTTGAAAACTCATTTGTGATTGTACTAATGAAAATCTATTGTATCGAACTTGAGGCTTTCGGCCTTCAAGTTCTTAATCTCATAAGATCACACCTGTAAGGGAAGAGTAGGCCAAGGTTACTTATTCTTCCTATGCGCTACTATAGTGAGACCTATGATAAGATGGTAAGAAACATCTTGCATGACTACCTTGTCCATGGCATACTGTGGCAAGAAATGAGATGGTTTATGGTAGCCAAACACTTTGAGGCATGTGCCATCTGGTGAGGGAAACAAATACACAAATTTTGATACTATACTCATTTCCTCACAAGACATGCAAGGGGCCTCTTCTTCTTCAAATACCATCTTGTATAACACCATAAAGAAGTGATCAACTAGCTTTTTAAATAGTCCTCCATAATTACACACCGCTAAAAATCTACAATAAATGTGGATAGGGGGTTCTCTTAGTGTCCATTACTAATACATGTCACGGAAAGAATTTTGATCACATTTCATGTCCAACAGGTAAACATACATGTATAAATATTGTTTCCTTCCTCTTGGAGTATTTTTGTCCTTTTTCACATTGATCTTTAGCTATTAAGACACAATATCATACCAACTATATATATTCCCTCCTTAGACAATTTGATATGACATGTAAACCCATCATTCAAGGAAGAATTCAATATTCTTGAGTCCACAAACTTGGCAGAAAACATTATCAAGTAGTGAAACACCTTTCTTAGTGATTTGGTCTTGTAAATATTTTTTGGTGTCTAGAGAAACTTTGATGGTCCCTTTACCCACATCGTCACCCCTTCCTCAGTGTTTAAGTAGTGTATCGCTACATACAAATGAGAGTCCATGTGTTTATTAGGCTTAGTAATGTCATATATGAAGTGGATACAATGTGGTTGGTAGGAGACCAGTTTCTACCGACTAACATTTTTTAGAGACATGCTCATACTATCTAAGGCTTCTATAATCCATCTAATGACATATGTAGATGGTAGGATTAGGAATCTGCAAGTGACCCTGTGAAACCCTGATCATTGGATGTTGATGTAAACCTATATATCCTCTAGATATGTTTTAAATTTTGTAACAGTGAATGCATCCTTGAAAATATTCCAAGTGATATCAAAGTCCTTCTCAATGTACAAATGTGTAACAAATGAAATAGGAGCTGATATTGAAGTTCTTTCAAAAAATTCCTTTTGTACTACTTAATATAGTCTCCTTTGATGTGGATCTCTTTGGAGACGTGATGTTATCTAATAATGATAGATAAATATGTCCATGAACTGTAGTACCTATGGCAAGAGTTACACTCAGGGAAATAACAAGTTAGTTCTAGCAAATCAAGTCAATAATCAATATTAAAACAACCAATCAATGGCTAAGAAGAGAGATTGTAAAATAATGGGTTGCATGAGGGTAGGTTGGGTTCTGTAATAACATAATTCATAGTGAGATAGGGGATTAGGTAGTCTTGTCTAATTGAGGGATGGCTTGAGGATTGGAATTATAAAATGCCTAGTATTAGTTTGCAGAGGAGGAAGAGGTTTACACTTTGCACAATCTTAGTGGCCAAGCTAGACCACTGATAGTTGGGATTGTAGAATGCGTAGCTAGAGGAGACTAGTAACTATGCATTGTGAAGTTTCATCTGGAAAGGATGGGTCTTGCTACATGGGACTTCATAATCCACACTTGGAGAAGCTAGTAATCCTTAAGGGCTTTAAAGTTCACCTAGGAAAGAGGCAAGCTTAAAAATTTGTGGTTAAGGAAAAGAAAAATATAGATCGGCCTTGGAATGACTTAGATTAGTCACTATAAATTACCATAAAATATCACGCAAAGGGAAGAACATGCATGCATAAAATGACCTAGTAGCAGTAACAAACAAAGAACACACTTGAAAAAATGAAACAAAAAACTTAAACAACACTTGTACAGGGTAATAATAGTATAAATTCTAGTAACTACAAGCAGAAGTGGGTAAACTAGCACCTGTAATCACAAAAGAAATAGACCCAATTGAAAAAATAGCAAAAAGTGACATTTTAGAAACTTACCCAGAAAACCTCTCTAATCCAAATCCGAAACTCCTTGAACTCATGGGGATGGCTAGAGCTCTAATGTAAGATTTTAAAATGATCTCTACTAGCATCTATTATATAGATTTACCCCCATGGGATTAGGATTAGGTTTATGACAGTCATGCCTAAAATTAAGGAGAAAGTGACACTTCTCTATAAACCAAAAATAAAAAGCTATGCTACATGGTCATAGAGGAATGCACACTCCCTATTTTCTAGGGAAATCTAATTGGATTGTTCCAGAAGACTACATAGTCCACTAGTAGAAAGGACTGCACAATTTGCTCATGTCAAGGTATTGTGCAGTTCACTGGCTTAGTGGATTGCACAGTTCTGACTCTTAGATGATGATCACACAATTTTCTTGTCTAATGGCTGATCGTCTCATAATATTGGACAATTCAATTCCTCAAGGAGTTACACAGTCTCCAATGTATTTTCACTACTATAAATACCTCCAAAGTTTTGGCTTGCATCCAAATTTTGGAGTCTACTTTTACTTTTCATGCCATGGTTGTAAACATTAAGATTCCTTTCATTTTCTCTCACTAATTGTTATGGTCATGCATGTGAGAATATTGAAATGTCATCTTCTAGCATGTTAAGTGTCACACATTTTACACAAGCTAGTTTTGATGTGTTTTGGTTGTAATTCTTGAGAAAATGAGTTGTTCTGATCTAGAAAACATATATCACACTTATCTCCAATGTTTCAATAATTGTCACACAAGTGTTGTCATGATCATCGTAAAGTGTATATTTGGTGTCACACTTGGTGTCAACCATTGTAAATTTGTTGCATTAAGGAAATTATGTTATTCATGTGCTCTGAGTGTTCCTCATTTTGTTGTGAAGTAATCTCAGTGTGTGATCATGTTCAAGTCTTTCTTTTGTTTAGTCTCATATAATTGATCCAACACTTAGCCAAAACTAGGAAAATGCCTTGATCCAGCCACTCAATCTCATCTAGACCTCCTAAACTATGCACTGTGTAGTCTCAGTCCTAAAAAAAAAACATTTTCTCTTGGAACTACAAAATGTGTAGCCTCCCCCTCCCAGAACCTCACACTACGCAATCTCAATGTACAATCCTAACCCTGAGCTCTAGAATTATCTAATCTTTCCCTCCAGTCATGCCTAAATTGTGCATGGCATAGTCTCAGTTCTCAAGCTTCAACCTTTAACTCCTAAACTATGGAATTTCACAATCACCTAGCTTTACTATACATTCAATAATGAGTAGTGGGAAAAATTTGTACTCAATCCCTCAACTTGAATTCTTGTATCCATGTACTGCACAATTTTCAAGCCTAGTCTATCCTAAACTATGTATTGCACAAACTCAAGGCTTAGTCCTAACCCTTGACTACCAGATTTGTAGAATTCCACAACTCCTAACCCTCTATCTCATCTTGCCATCCAGTTTCATCTCATTCATTGAATTATCATATTAGACTAGGGGTTTATCGGACTAATGTTGCCTTGTCATGAGTGAGTTGTAGTCATAGGTACTCTATCGTGCTATGAAAAGATATTGAAGAAGGAGATGAAAAAGAATACCACGATAGAAGACACCTTAGTAGCTACAAGGACAAGAGGATCAAATGAAGCAAAGGGACATCATATTGTGATAAAAGGTTGAGATCAAGATAACACTGAATACTCCTCAACTCTAAGCCATATGGAGGTGGAAAAGGGTACCATGTTCTATCTTTCAAAAGGACACAAAGAAAGAAAAGACAAAGGATGGCTTGACATTGCCATGTCAACATGCAGTCCATGTCATCAGTTTCCCGTCAGGTCATGTCATGATTTATCATGTGCCACATCAATTTTAGGATTATGTAAATTCATAATGGAAAATGTATTGTGAAGTGGAAATCCAAGAGTCATGTAAAAGTCAAAAAGTTAGAGGAAGTCAAACAGTTGTGAGATTAGTCCAAGAGTCATAAGGGAAGTGAATGTTCATCCCCTTTGTTATATATACAAAATCATTGTATAAGAAAAAGACTTTTCACCTTGGCTCCTCCTACCAGGATTTGGAGAGGAAGATAGTTTTTCAGAGGGGTGAGTGACTGCTCTAATGTTCCACTATTGGAGCTAGTGGTATTCACTATCTTCATGTATGTTGGAACATTTTCTTAATTCAGAAGCTCATTAAGCTAGCACACTTTCATTCATATGTCCTTAATATTGTAAGACAATTCTTTGAATGTTTGTGATCTATGTTTTTTTCATGTGCACTAAGGGAGTTGAACTATTTCGGTGGCTTTCATACTTATCTTGTTGAAGGTTTGTTGTATTTTCTCTTCCTTTTGAACTATTCCATTGGTTGATCAACGATTCATTCATATGTACATGCTCATATAACTATTCTATAATAGTACTATTACTTGTCTTTAGAGGTCCATCTTTTCTCTTTCCTTTCGGTAGAATGACCTTGATACCACCTGTAGTTGGACATTTCATAATGCATACTCACTTTTTGTTCTGAAAATACCTACATATTATTATCTTGTCCTTAACTTTGTAACCAAGGAAAATATACAAGGATACATGGTAGCTAGGGTGATACTCCAGAAGGGGCTCCTACTCCAAACTGTGTGATTTCTAATTGAGAATTCACATCGAGAATACCCCCTTGGTTAACAGATTTCCAACACCATCAACAAATGGCACTAGAAGGAGGGCAAGATGATAATTTGTGCCCACTCAGTATGTTTTGAACATCTTTTCTGAAATAGCTCATCCCGAAATCATACTCCCAGTGTGTTTTTTCTAACATGTCCCCTAGTGAAATTTCAATCTCTGATGAGTCTTTTCATGGCTTGTCTCAATTCAGGTTTTATGGTGAGGGTAATACATCCATTGTCGAGGATACATATCTTTTTCCTTAAGTTATGTGAATACTATGAAAATGATTTTGAAGATGTGGCTTGTATTATTTTCTGCCTCACCCTTGAAGGTCACATTATTCAATGGTTTCACACTCTACCCCTTCTTCCATTCATTCTTTTGAACAACTAATCAGGGAGCTTCAATTAGCATTTCATAGGTATGATTAGAAAGATGTTTATAAAAGGAATGATCACCTAAGAATGAATATTAATGAATCAATTAAGGATTTATGTGATTTATTCCTTCACCTCTATTATGAATTCCTGAAGAAGGCATGAATACAAATTTGTTTAAACAAAATATTGAATGTTTGGTTTGTATCTCTTTGCATGATGAACAAAAACCATCTGGTGTTTTTGCCTCCCCATCTCCTGTAATCCATGAGACACCCCTAATTTCAGGGGAGGAACTTGTTATTCCTTTGGTTGCTTGTCCTCCTCGTTTTTAAGTTTCGTTGCGGTTGCCTCCTTGCGATAATAATAATGTTGGAGAATTTTCAAATCAAATTCCTAATCCATCTTCTCATCCTGCTTCCACTTTTCATGATTCAGATCCCATGGAGGAAATATCGGAATGGTTCATGAAGCCTGTGGTGAAGAGTAATTTATTTATTCTTTAAGATGACATTTTTTCTGTAGGAAAACTAATAATTTTATTAGAAATAACAAAATTACATATTGTAGATGTAGAAGCACATATCCATAAGAAATTCAAGACTGTTGTTTAAAGAAAAAACTAGAAAGAAATAACCAAAAAAATAATGTACAGGAGAAAATTATGATTTTCTCCCTTTTTTGTTATCAACCTTTTGCCACTCCCCTTGAGTTGGCAAGGATGAAAACAAAACTATTGAGGTGTCCTCCTCTGGGCAAGGGTTATCCTTGTCTGAATCAGATTGGTCTGAAAAATGAGTCTTTTGGCTCCACTAATATCCATTGTATCTGTTATCTTCTCCGGCAAAGAGTCCATCTGATCATGTGGCTCAAATTCCACAGATTCTGGCTGCTTGTGCATCTGATTGTTCTCTTGGGGATTGTGGTGTTCCTTTTCCATTTCTTCTTCCTCAACAAGGTCGTCTTCAAGATCTAGTGGAGTGAATTGCCATCCTTTGGGTTGTTTTCCAACTTCCTTCTTCCTACGCGTATCTTTTTTAGCTTCTGGGAATGTGTTTTGAAGATTCCCAGTTTGGTGGAAAATTTTGCATTTGAATGTAGTATTTTCATAATCAATGTTTGTGTCCAGCATCCCTGTTTATACTTGAGTTGAATTGGGTCCGGTAGCCCTTTGTTGAGGTCTACATCTACACACATACGAGTAAATGTATATATTCTTTCCTCCATTCTTTCTAAATCCATTTTAATGAATCTTTCGATGATCTTTCCTATAGTATACAGAACTTGAGGGCTCCAAAAGTGAAGAAGTAGGTTGTGTAGACAAACCCAGACTGGCATCCGAGATACGACCATTGTATTTCGATCAAATTCTGGGAACCATGGTGTCGTGAAGAGACCTGTGGATCCCATGAACCATGGTCCTGCTCTCATAATCATGTCCCTTTCCTCTGTTGTATGAAATTTTACAATGAAGAACCCTTTGGAACAGAGCCGAAAGCCACATGTATTGGTATAGATCCTGAAAACCCAAAGTAAAAGGTCAAAAGGCTTGAGCCAGAAACAGTCGAATCTATAGATTGCTGCTTGTTTTTTGAATGTAGAACAATTCTCATCTATTTTTGGTATATCCATATTTGTCTTTGGGTTGTAGCTCAGTTGCTCCACAATGTAAGGGGCAGGTGCTGTGCCGACTCATTTTTTTGAGTTAGTGGCTGGCTTGTTTCCTTCAAGAATGTCTTTGAAGGATACCCTTGCATTTTTTTTATTTTGTTGTGTTTCCATGTTTTTACTGAGCTGCTACCTTTGCCATTACCTATAGGAGTTGTTTTGTGGTGTTCTGCCACACCTCTGCTCAGCCACAGGTTGAGAGTGATGGTAGTCTTAGGTAGGATTTTGTAATCCATAAGGGCTTTGTTGTCTTGAAGTACTCTACCTCTAAAAATTAACACTTGCGATCCTGTTGGATAACCACTGTGCTGGTAAATGCTATTCTTCAAATGCATTACTAATTCATTAATCTATATCTAGGCCAGTTGTGTCCACCCAGATGGGGTTTTTATAAAACCTTGGAAAGGAAGAGGGATTACCAGTGATTTGGGATCTATTTCTATCTAAGGGGCCGAGTTCTGGTCCCAACAAAGTTGTTCCTGTTGCTTTGTTGTGAAAACTTATATTAGTTGTGCTGTTTTCCTCGTTCTAGTTTTTGTAGTCTCCTTTTTGCTATTCGCATAGCTCTGAGTGTAAATATTAGTATGGTTGACCTCAGTGGCGAAGTATCTGGAGACCCTAGCAAATGAGCCCCAATGGCCACCATTTTGTACTGCATTGCAGACAAAGGCATCCTCAAGCATAGACCTCAAGGGCAACACGTTACCCATGGTCATCTCTCCGCAATAAACAAAATCTTCCAGGTACAATGGGTGTCTGAAGATCGCCTTGCAGGGGGAGCATCGCAGACAGACATGACGCCCATGCCATTTCCCCCACAAGATCCCTTTTGCTCGCCAAAATCATGGTATCTGGATTCTACAGGTCCCTTCCAGTGCAGGGAGTGGGATTCCACATCGACTATCCCTAAGATGAGTATCAATGAAGTGCCCTCAAGGGCCACTGGCGTATTCACCACTACTTCGGCCTCCTCGGTCCTATCACAAACCATTACCTTGGCTGCACCAGTCTTCAAATGGGCGTGAATGCTTGGATGGTGCTCATGGATATCCTTACGCTCAACCCTATGTAGGGTCTCCACAATCATATGGGGTTTCTGAGTAGAGGGCTTCTGCAGCTTAACCACAATACCATTGCCTTTGTTGATCTTTGTTGTGGCCGCCCCATTCCCCAGGGCCACTTTCCTAGCGAATACCCCACCGTCATGAATAACACCACTAGCATACTCTAGCACCAGATCGAATGTGTTGACTCTTTCATGAGAGTCAAGCCAACAAGACTCAAACCTTGGGAAAAATACAATTGTAGAGTCATGAAAGATGAATGTGGCATCTAAGATCTGTGAGTTTAGAAGCATCAAAACACTATTTTCCATTTTTCGTGTCAATCCGACAACGAGAGTTGTATGAAGTGCGAAGTCTCTCTTTAAGATGACATTATTAACCATAATTTAAATATTTCTTATTTGGATACTTATCATCCTATATCATCTCTTTCTCATGACCTATTTCCCCTCAATTTTCCTAATCATTCTCTTCCAAATACAAGTAGTGAACATGTGAAAGGTAGTCATTTCATAGGTAGAGCAGTAGGAAGGTCAAGATTCTTTCGATATTTCCTTCGTTTTTGAGAGAATTCCATGGGAATATGGTGTTCCCTCACTCTTGGAAGACAATGAATCTAGTATTTTCAGTCATAAATCAAATTTAATCAAATCTCCTAATCAATCTAAAGTCTTGGGAAATAATTAAGATGATTTAGTTGATATATATGATGATGAATTCCCAAGTGCACCATATGATCTTTCAATTTGTCAAGAATATTTTATTTCAAAAGATTTAGATCTCAAATCTATTTCAGTCAAAGAAGATTTGCTCATGAGAACTTCTTCCTCTTCACCTTCGTATCCTTTGTTCTCTACCATTTGCAATGCATCAACTTATGATGGAAATTCTTCATGTTATTCAAGTTTGTTGTCTGATGAGTTGAATATTGAAATGAAACAGGATAGTGAGACTATGATGAAGAAGAAAGTACTAATATTATACAACATGCATTCCATCCATTAATGTATCTTCCTTTGTATGGGGGTAAATTGCTGAACCAGTGTGATAATGATATTTTTATGATCCACATTTTCTTAGAACTGTGATCAGAAGAATATTATGACATGAGTAATCTATTTGTTGAAGTTGATGAATTTGATCAAACCAACGATGTAGATAGATTCCATCAAGATAGTTGAGATTCTATTGGCTTAACCTACAACAATTGTCCACATGCATTTTTTGGTCTAACTCAGTTTACAAAGTGTTGTTATCTGTCTTTTCAAAGTTTCAAAAATTTTCAGGAAGTCGAGGCACTTCAACTCTCATTGATGGTTATTTCAGGTTCTCGTGATCTTAGTGAAATTCCAGAACCATATCAAATTTGTATTTTCTTGCATAATTCTTTCATTTGTATTCTTTTTCTATATGCAAATGCATTCCTCATGGATTTCAGGATTTATCGCTACAATTTTCCCATTTCTCATGATTGGTTTCTAATAATACTATTATAGTGAATTTGTCTTCATACAAATGTATTGTATCAAATTTTGGTTTGGAGTGTACACCTTTCATTGATGTTTGAAATCGCAAAGCTGATCACTTTGAAGATTACCTTCAGTTGAATAATTCATATTTGTTGAGCACTATGGTGGATAATCAACTCCTAATATTTCTTCAAAAAGTATTGTTCATAACTGAAATACTCTTGAGTGTTATAGAGTGTTTGAGTTATTTGTGGAACAAAATTCCTCTTTTTCATCCATGATGTCATCCTAACTGGTTTCATATATTTGTTACACTACCATTCCTTTTCAATTATTTCAATGGTTATGATGCTTGTATAGTTTGCCTCATTCGACATGAGAGGAAGATGGTCCTCCCATTTAGAGCATTCACAAAGTTGTTCAACTTGATTTATCTTTGGTGACTACTAACTAGGAATATGATGCTTTAATCAGCCCATCTGATCATGATTCTGGCTCTGATATCATTCAACTTACAATTTCCCGATCGACACATCAGATGACAGTTGTTTTACATCCTTTGATTTTTATGGTTTAATACATCATTATTCAAGTTCTTTTCAAGTGGTTCAGGCACTTCAACCTTCACTGGTGATTATGTTATGTCCTCATGGTCTTGGCATGTCTACTGAATATGATCAGATCCATTTTCCTTGGCAAGGTTCTCATCTTGGCCCTATGTTTTTATTTGAAACTTCATCTCTTCAAAGATTGTGGGGCTTTCATGAGGGTTATTTTGAATTTCACAATCCAATCTACGATTTCCTAGAATTATCTTACTTAGCAAGAACTTTTATTAATAAATATTTTTTTTCTCTTCTCATTCTCGATATGAAAGACAATATAGATGAGGATGCATTCACAATAATTCTTCAAGGTTTTTTTTATTATGGATTTCTTCAAAAACTTAAGACTCTAAAATGGTTAGAGATAGTTGTTATGACACATATTTTTGTCGACATTCAAGACCTTTTATTTGTTGTGCAAGTTATTCAAGCTCTTACCTTTTCTATTTCACGGTGGTTTATATCAATTTTAATTGTTCATATATTTGTGATTACAGGTCGGGAACAACTATAGTGGCTTCACTGAAAGTTTCATTACACTTTAACTTGACCTTCTAGCTAGTTAGGTTAGGAGTAGGTCTAGTTGAACTTTATTTTTCCCTTCTTGCACTCATATTTCACTCATTTTCTTTAGTCTCTCTTGTGTTTTTAACTTTTGTCTTGCATCCTATTTCTGGTTAGCCCCAATTTTCTTTGTATTTTTGTGTTTTTTTTGGTTTCTTGGTTGTTATTTCATTTTTTTTTTTTTTAATAAGACACTGCATGAAGGATGTTCGCTTTCACTTAGAAATCAATGTGGAAAAATAGAAGAGGGCTTTGTGACATTGCAACATTTGGCTAACTCTTAGTTCTTCTTCTTCGTCATGGTTACACTTTTGATGGATGATGTTCCAATGGAAAATATGATCTTGCATAAGGAAATATTTTTGTTGAACCATGATATCCATGTTTATTTTGGAAACCTTATTCGTACACTCAAGTTTTTATGTTTCAGTGTTTTCCATGCTGATCTAATCAACTAGGGAAGGACAAGGGGAAATTATAAATGAGAAAACTAATATCAGAGATTTAATATATGATTCTCTAAAGGAACAACAACTTCTACTCTCAATAAGTTGTGATCCCCCTTCCACCAATGAAATGAATAACTGTCGATGCACAATCCTATATAAAATAAATAAATAAGGGTGAAAGAATAGAAAGGATTCCTATGGAGGGAGGTGAAGCAAGAAATTATGTTAAGGTATTGTCTAATATCATTAGCAGTGGAGAAATTTTTATGTTTCTAAAGTGACTCTGTCGAGCTACTATCTAGGCCTGTTGGTAGTAGAGAAACACTAGAGATCAAAAACTATACTCTGAATATCTTAAGCTCACAAATAACGTTACTCTTATCATGATTTGAAACATTATGATCCAAATGGCTTCATGATTGTGCTCAATCAAGAAAGGATGAAGGGGACTATGTTTATACATGGGGTAAGGGGGGAAGCCAAATTAACATAAATGATAAATGAACACTCCATGAAGAAGTAGACCTTGCATGATCTAGAATTGTTCTAGGACAAACAATTAAGGTATTAAAAACTCATGTGCATGGATGTGCCTATATTATTTTATGCAATGGATTGATAAGATTGCAAAATTCACAGACACTAAAGAAGTTAAATAAAACATAACAGGAAAACATGTAAACACAAAAATTTTCATAAGGAATTCACCTAATACTCCTGGGCTACATCTCTTGGTCCAGCCTTCCCTGGTGGCCTCTCTATTATGTTTTCAAAAACAAATTTTTTACAACAATGAGCTCTATTTGAGTCTCACACAATAGATATGTATCAACAAGACTGTACTTGGACTCCCCAAGTGTCTGGATTACACAGACTCTACTTAATTAAACTCGACCTCTATTGGTCACAATAGTATGAGCCCAATCTGAGACTCATACATGACAAGCATATACAGAGGAGTTCGCTCGAACCTCTGAAGCCTTTTTTGGAGTACACAGACTCTTTGACTCTCTCTGGCTCTATCAGGCTCGATGCTACCTTTGCTTCTGCCTCTCTGTCGCTATCATATCGTGGCTTTAAATCCATCGGCTTCATGACTGTTTGTTTCTGTTTCTCGACTTTCTGGTTTCCCTACCTCTGTCCGTTTGAATCCCTCTACTTAGTGTAATCATCACTAAATAACACTTTAGGTGGAGGTGGCCACCTATTCTGTAATGGATGAGTGTGTCGAGTTCACTAGAAATGTTTGAATGACCATTTTTTCTGTTAACTCTAAGAATGCCCACGAAATACAAATCTCTGCCAACACATCATCGATATTCGACTTCAAATATTATATAACTCTACCTGTTTACTGTGCCGAATTCGGACATCCATTGGATTGCATCTCCGTCATTGATCTGGGTCCTCAAGAGCCTACGGTCATCATTCATATTGGACTAGTAAGTAACATGATGTTTACCCGTCTGATGTGAGCGGTTTTCTCTCTCTTCCACCGAATGCATGCCAATCGATGTGTCGCATCGGGTGGGATTCGATTGAAACCGCTTACCGCCTTGAGCCCTTCTAATATCCTGCTGGTTTTGTAAAATCTAGCTCCATCAGAAATGAATTAATTACTTTTCCGCATTTCATAATATTTTGGGTCCAGGTGCTCAAGGCTTTTCCTTCATTGAGGGGTTTTCCCTACGATATGTGATTAGTGACTTGTTGCTAATCACATATCAAAAAATTCCGCCATTTCTCGAATTAACCTCTGGTTTTGCCAATTTGCCCTAGCGCGTGTTACCATGGGACAACAGTCTGCACGGTTGACCGAGGGTCCTTGTTTCTCTGCGCTAATCAAAAATTTCAACTGTTACAAGGATATCTCTAATAAGCTTGATCTTTATAAGACTTTGAAACTTTGGCATAATTTTAAGAGTTTATGAAAACTTAGAGAGTGTTCTAGGATCCAATTCGGATCACATCCTTCCCATTGAAAAAGCTTTTGGACCACCAAAAGTTGCTTTTTAAGCATCAATCAAGTGAAGATATAGATTCTTCACTTCCCCAATTTCTATCCATTGTGCACTACTTTGTTTTGAACCTTTGAGCCCAATCATAAGGTACTCAACATCCCCTCTGCATATTGTTGTTACCTTCCTGTCCATAACTGTATCTTCCTACAATTAATTGAGATACTGAAGTAATAGATCATTAATAGAAGGCAATTGGCTATGCTCTTCAGGATCTTCAATCAATGAAGGTTCAAATAGTCTCAATCTTTTTGCATTAACTACGGAATAGATGTGCATGTAAGCTTGCAAATCAAGGTGAAAAAAATTTTCACCAATTTTCTAAAGTATCCCGAAAGGTACATACCTTACTGGCTTCAGCTTCTTACCTTCACCTTGCATTCTGGCTCTGTTGATATACAGCCAGACTTGATCACCGACTTGGAAACTATGCTCAATTCGATGCTTATCATGCCTTGCCTTGTACTTGGATTGGCTCTTTTCCAGCTATTCCTACACTGCCTGGTGAATCTCTTAGATTTGTTCAATGAACTTAGTTGCCTTGTCCACATCACTATTTCCATCAACCACTAGGTCTTTTCCAAAGACAAAATCCAGGGGAGACCTTCGTGTGAAACTGAAACAGGTGTCGCAAGGAGATCTTTGTGTAGAAGAATATTTAGCTCAATTGTAAGCATGTTGCACATAGCATAGGTGTTCATCCCAAACCTTGGGATGCTTGCTGCAATAGCCTCTGAGCAACTGGATCACTGTTCTATGGACCACTTCTGTTTGGCCATCTATTTGTGGTTGAAAAGCTGTGCTCATTTTTAGTCTTGTGTCCATCATTTCCCATAGGCTTGACCAAAATTTCCCAACAAATCGGGAATCTTGATCAGATACAATGGAAGTGGGTAATCCAAAATGAACCCATACATGCTGAAAGAACAACTTTGGTATTTGATTGGCTGTAGTCTGTTTGTTACAAGGCATTAAAATACACATTTTGCTCAACCTATCCACAATAACATACAAATAGTCATGACCTTTACTAGATTTAGGCAGTCCCCCAACAAAGTCCATGGAAACACTTTCCCAAGGATGAGGAGGAACTAGTAGTGGAGTGTACAAGCCTAGTTGTCTATAGTTGGGCTTGCTTTTAACACATGTAGTGCACCCTCTTACATATCTAGAAACTGTTTCATGCATTATTGGCCAATTACATAATCTTTGCAGCTGTGCAACTGTTTTACTTACACTAAAGTGACATGATATTAGAGAAGTGTGTGCTTCTCGAATTATCTTTACACTTTTGGTTTGAGGAATGCATAACTTTCCAAAATGATACAAGAGTTGTTCCTTAACATGATAATCCAATTCTTCTACTTGTTTTCCATGACTTAAGGCTGTATATACATCTTTAAAATCTATATCTTAAGCATACAGTTCAATGTAGCTTTCATGCAATACTGAATTATGCTTAAGTATAGTGGATGCATTTATGATTCGTATGGACACCATATCTACAACTTTATTGTGTATTCCCTTTTTATATCTAATGACAAGATGAAATTGTTGTAGAAACCCCATCTACCTATAGCGTCTCGATTGTTGCAACTTAGTTTGTGTTGATGATCAGTATGTATAACTGTGTCTTTACCCATTAGGTAATGTTTCCACTTTTCCACACTCTGTAGTAATGCATACAATTCCTTATCATATGTGGGATAATTAACTACTATGGAATTAAATGTCTCATAATGATGACATATGGATTTACCGTGCTACATCAACACTACTCCCATGACATAGTCACTCGCATCGATTTCAATCTCGAATGGTCTTTGAATATCAAGCAATGCTAGTACTTGTACTAATATTTTCTTTTAAGGTGTGTGTTGGGTTGTGTTATATTCTTTCCACGACTAACCTATGTACTCAACCGGGGTGTTAGAGGGGGAGCGGATCCCCCCCTTCATTGCGCCGATTGCGCAGCGGGGGGGTCACAGGAGGGGTGGGTAGCCCCCTGGGCAGCGCCCCAAGAAATTTTTTTTTTGGACCCTATATTAGGTTGGACGAACCTACCTATGGTTTTCGGTCCGTGGTATTGGATGCTTCGGCATGTATAAATATGTATTGTAACATTGAAAGGAATATAATGAAAAATCAAGCTGGTAGTCTCAATTTTGGGACCCAGGGGAAAATCTCTGTGTATATGTGTTTTATGTGTTATGCTCTCGCATTGTTTATTTTCTATGTTTTGGAATTTGTATGCAAGTAATTTTTGTACGGGGTTAAAACCTACATATGGTATTGGAGTTGTTTTGGCTTCAAGGGGATGCCTTTGTTGCTGAGGGGTTTCGCTCAGGCCTGTGGTAGACCTTGTTCAGTGGGAGATCTACGAGATCGATTCTGGTGGTGAAAGAAGATGGTGAGCAGCGGAAAGATAGAGATTGAGAAGTTCAATGGTCAGAGTTTTGAGTTGTGAAACTCAAGATGGAGGATCTGTTGGTGGATAAAGATCAGTGGATCACGGTAGATCCGGGTACTAAACCAACGGGAGTGACCGATGAAGAATGGAAGAAGTTGGATCGGAAGGCAAAGAGCACAATACGATTGTGTGTCTCAGATTCAGTATTGTTGAATATATCAGGGGAAACTACGGCGAAGGCTTTATGGGACAAGTTAGGGGCTTTGTACCAATCTAAGTCTTTGGTGAATAAACTGTTCCTGCGGAAAAAGCTGTATAACCCGAGGATGAAAGATGGAGACTCAGTGACAGAGCATTTGAATGCATTTAATACTGTGGTAAGTCAGTTATTATCTGTTGATATTAAAATTTCAGATGAGGATAAGTGCATCACTCTGTTGTGTTCTCTACCAGATTCGTGGGATAGTCT
>APFE031129019.1:95910-131614 GCA_000404065.3 Pinus taeda
ATAAATCTGATGTATTTGATACTTTCAAGAAATGGAAAGCTTTGGTTGAGATTGAGATAGGAAAGAAATTGAAGTGTCTTAGATCAGACAATGGAGGTGAATATTGCAACAAAGAGTTGGATAGGTACTGTTCAGAGCATGGAATTCATAGAGAGAAGACAGTTCCAAGAACACCACAAGAGATGGTGTGTCAGAAAGGATGAATAGGACAATCATGGAGCGTGCAAGGTGGATGAGATTGCATGCAGGATTGCCTTTACAATTTTGGGCATATGTTGTAGATACTGTTGTTTATCTAATAAAGAGAGGGCCTTCAAGTTCCTTGGATGGTGGTGTTCTGGACGAAGCATGGATAGGTAAAAAGGTAAACTACTCCTTTTTAAAGCCTTTTGGTTGTGAGGCCTTTGTCCATATTGATAAATAAAATAGAACAAATATTGAGGCAAAGTCAAATAAATGTACTTTTATTGGATATGGTGTTAATGATTTTTGTTATCGCTTATATGATTATGAAAATCAAAAAATCATTAGGAGAAAAGATGTAATATTCAGTGAAAAGGTCTTGTATAAGAATCATTTGCAGGAAAAGAAACAGGAAAAAGAAAACAAGGAATACACAGTTCTTGATGAAATCATTGAAAAAGTAAAGGTGCCTGAAAATAATAATAATAAACAACCACAATAGCAGCAACCACCACAACAACAACAGGCACCCCAAACACCTAAAAGCGGTGTTAGAAGATCTACCGAGATAAGTAGACTGCCTGAACGATACTCTCCTCCATTATATTATTTATTGTTGACTGATTCCGGTGAACCCGAATGTTATGAAGAAGCAATGCAGGTTGAAAGCAGGAAGAAGTGGGAGGTAGCCATGGAAGAAGAGATGGACTCCTTAAAGCATAACCAGAATTGGGACTTAGTCCGGTTGCCTGCAGGTAAAACTACATTGCAGAATAAATGGGTTTAGAGGCTGAAGGAAGAAGATGGAGGAAAACATAGGTACAAAGCTAGATTTGTGGTGAAGGGGTTTACACAGAAGAAAAGTATTGATTTTGATGAAATATTTTTTGCTGTTGATAAAATGACTTCAATCAGAACTATTTTAAGTCTAGTGGCAGTTGAAGATTTGCATCTTGAGCAGTTAGATGTAAAGACATCCTTTCTCCATGGGGATTTGGAGGAAGAGATATATATGCAGCAACCAAGGATATGAGGTAAAAGGGAAGGAAAAACTAGTGTGCAGGTTGAAGAAGAGCTTGTATGGCTTAAAACAGGCTCCAAGGCAGTGGTATCTAAAATTTGACAAGTTTATGTCTGAACAAGGTTATACTAGATGTCACTCTGATCATTGTGTTTATCTGAAAAAGCAAAATTATGGCAGCTATATTATATTGTTATTGTATGTAGATGACATGCTTGTTGCAGGATCTAACATGCAAGAAATAAATGTGCTCAAAAGAAAATTGGCAAATTCATTTGCAATGAAGGATTTGGGAACTGCAAAACAAATCCTTGGTATGAGAATAACTGGAGACAGGAAAAATCGTAAATTAACATTATCTCAGAATGAGTACATACAAAAGGTGTTGAAAAGATTTAACATGCACAATGCAAAACCAGTTAGTACACCTTTTGTTAGCCATTTCAAACTTAGCAAGGAAATGTGCCCAAAGACCCAAGAAGACATGGATTATATGTCTAAAGTTCCATATGCATCAGCAGTTGGAAGCTTATTGTATGCAATGGTATGCACAAGGCCTGATATTGCACATGCAGTCGGAGTTGTAAGTAGGTACATGACAATCCAGGAAAGGAACATTGGATGGCAGTGAAATCGATTCTAAGAAATTTGAAAGGTACCAAAAATCAAGGATTATTCTTTGGTGGTTCAAACATTTCCCTACAGGGATATGTTGATGCAGATATGGCAGGAGACGGAGATAACAGGAGGAGCACTACAGGATATGTATTTACTGTTGGAGGAAAAACTATTAGTTGGGTTTCAAAAATCCAAAGTGTTGTTGCACTTTCAACAACAGAAGCAGAGTATGTTGCTGCTATAGAGGCTAGTAAAGAAATGATCTCGTTACGAAGGTTTATGGGTGAATTGGTTAAGGAGCATGATAAGGGCATGTTATGCAGTGATAGCCAAAGTGCCATTCATCTTGCAAAGAACTCAGCATTTCATTCCAGGACTAAACACATATAGCTCGAGTACCATTTCATATGATCAGTGTTGGAGGATGAACAATTGAAGCTGGAAAAGATACACACTAGACAGAATCCTGCAGATATTCTAACAAAAGTTGTAACCAGGGAGAAACTGAGAACATGTTCAGTTTCAATTGGTCTTCAAGGATGACGATAAAGATGAGAAACAGCCAGGTCCAATAGAGGATTCATTGTCTAGCAAATGAAGCAACGATGGAGTTGCTACAATCATTCTCCAAGTGGGAGATTGTTATGCGTGGAGCATGATTCTTCAGAGGTCTTTGTTTCAGCCAGATGTATACCCAAGGAAATTTGTACACCCCTCCACGCAGGGGGGTGCGGGGGGGACTTGTCCCTTCCGCGGGGGTCTATAGGGGACGGGGGCCAGTGGTCCCCCGGTGAGGGCTCGGGGGCAGCGCCCCCGAAGCTAAAAACAAATGTAAATTTGCGTTGTAAAAGTATAGTAATTTCTAGTCAATCTAGGCTGTTCATTAGGTGGGTGATCTGACGGTAGAACTTATGTTTATTTTAGGGCTTTTTCCCCTAGAATGAAACCCCTCTCTTTGTATGAAGGCATTGTATTTGAGGCTGTGTAATATATGTATTTTTGTGTGTGAGCGAAAAACAGAGAGGTGAGACTGTGAGAGAAAATAGAGGATATTACAGCGGATTTGCTGTAGGTTGTGTCTGTTCATTTTGCTGGATAATAGAAAAGGAAGACTCGATGTTCGGGGTGGACGTAGCCCAAACTGGGTGAACCACGTATATATGTGTCTCTCTTGTTTTATGCATTTTCTGTGTTTATATTTCTACAATATTTTATTTGTTCCATTGCTCTGTAATATATAATTTTCTAGCAAGATGACCATCTCCTCATAAAGATTCCTTATTGTGTATATCAATGCATGGATCTCACCATATATTGCTGCTTGAAGATCTTTCAAGAAAGAATGTGTGCAAGATAGCCTCTAGTTCTTTGATTGGATTTGTTATATTTGTTTCTTTGCAAACTAGAGATTATTTTCCTTTTTATTTATTTCTTACATAAGGAAATCTATATCTTCTTTTCAATCTCCCAAAAAGGCTAAGTTAGTTGCAGCAATGGTTTAAGCTTTCCTTGGAATGTCAGTGATGATCACTCTTTATGTGTGGATGAAATCATAATGTGCCAGATAATCAGGAAAATATTTCTTCCTTTCTTGTAGAATTATGCTATGGAGCTCATTAAAGGTTAGGTTAGAAATATCCATGTCACGTCTTCATTTAGAGGAGATATTTCTTCTTCATCACCTCGGGATTGCACATATGTAGGGAGTCTGAGGTGAAGGTTGGATGACAATATGTTATGTATTAGGAATTAGGTGAACATCTTGATTCTTCTTGCTTTTCCTATCTCCATGTCTCGGGATAATGTTTGCTCCTCAATCTCTTGAATAATCTCATGGTCCTATTTTTTTCTGTTGTCTTCTTCTTCAAGTTCTTTATGCTTTTCCTCTTATGTATGCTTCATTGTAGCTTCTTATCTTTCCTTTATTTTTAGTTCTTCTTACACCTAAATTTCATCTTATTCCTTCCTTTCATATTCTTCCTTCCTTTTCCATTCCTCATGTTTCCTTTCTATTTCCTACAGCTTCATCTTCCTTTTGGTTGCCATAACCACTTTTAGAATAGTTAGATTTGCCTTGAATTTGTGGCTTCTCTCCTCTACTGGGTTTTGAGAAAACTTACTCTTGTACATAATACTAACTATTTTGTGTTCTTAAGATTTTGGGCTTGGATATTCAACAATATTCATTTTTATGTTTTCTACGTTTCGAGTCTAGAACAAGACTCATCCTCAGGACTGAATCTATAAAGAAGAGAAGGCACATTATAAATATGAAATGGAGTGTTGTCAAAGTAGGGAGCCAACCAACTTAAGGTTAATAATTACTTATTCTATAGAATTTTTATTATTGTTCTAGACTCAAAATGTAGAAAACATAAAAATGAATACTATGGAATATCTGAGCCCAAAATCTCAAAAACCACCCACAGAAATCTTCAAACAATTAGTGTGTATTATTTTAGCTTCTTTACGTCTTAGGTAACACTTTGTTCTAGAAATGTGTTAGAAGGACCTGCCTAGTTTCCTAAAATAAGTGATCAAACAATTTTTCAAAGAATCCTTTGTAATTACACTCTCCTAACAATTTGCAATAAATATGGATAGGAGGCTATCTTGGTGTCCATTTCCAATCGATTTTAGGGAAATCACTATGGGCATTTATCCCATCCAATAGGTAGGAAGACATGTAGAACTGTTGTTACTCACTTTTTGGTGGATTTTTTTCCTGAAGCACAATAACAAATTAATTAAATATCTTCCCTTTTAAGAAAATATGATACAACATGTAATCCCATCATTTTGGGAGGGATTCAATATTCTTGAGTCTGTAAACTCGACATCATAACATATAGCATGTAAGCCCATCTTTTTGGGGAAGGATTGAGTATTCCTGATTCCATAAACTCGATAGCATAACACTATCAAGTATTGAAATGCATTTCGAAATGATGTGGTCTTGAAAGTATTATTTGGTGTCCAATGAAGCTTTGTCGGTTCCTTTACCCATATATTGACCACTTCCTTGGTGTTTAAGTATCCTGTTGTTGCATAGAAATGAAATTCCTTGTGTTTTTCAGGCTAAAAAAAGTTGTAGATGAAGTGGATGTCATATGGTTGGTAGGAATAAAGTTTCTTCCCACTAACACTACTTAGAAACATAATCTTGGCATCTAAGCCTTGCAAAACCCATCTAATAATATCTAGACATGGTAAGTTTTGGAATCGACAAGATACCTTGTGAATCCTTGACCATTGGATGTTGATGTAAACTTGTATATCCACCCAATATGCCTTAAATTTTGTAGTAGTGGATGCATACTTGATAGTATGACAAGTGATATCAAAGTCCTCCTCAATGTACAATTATGTATTAGATAAAATAGGAACTCATATTGAAGGACTTTCAACAACTTCCTTTGCACTACTTTATGTAGCCTTCTTTGATGATGATTTTTTGGGAGGCATGATGTTATTCACTGATCAGAGAAAAATATGTCCAAGACATGTAGTACTAGTAGCAAGAGGTGAACTCATGGAATAACAATTTAGCTCTAATATATCAATTCAACTATCAACCTTAAAGCAACAAAACAATGAATGAGGAAATATATTGTGCAATAATGGGATGCATTTAGGGTAGGTTTCACTCTCGAATTGCACAATTCATACTGAGATTGGGGATTGCGTAATCCTAATTAACAAAGGGATGGATTGGGGCTTGGAACTACACAATGTGCATTCTCAGTTGGTAGAGGAAGAGGATTGTCCATTATGAGTATCAGTGGCTAGGCTAGACCACCGATGGCTGGGATTATGTAATGCACATCATGAGGAGATGAGTAATTGTTCATTTCATAGATCCAATTGAAAAGGAGGGGGGTTGCTACTTAGGATTGCACAATGCAGAGTTAGAGAAGCCAACAAGCTGTAATTCTATTGGAGTTCAACCAAGGATATATGAGAGATTCAGATTTAGAGCTAATGAAAACACAAGTGTAGATCAACCTTAGGATTTGTTAGATGAGTCACTATCAATCACTAAAAAGGAAAATGCAAATCGAAGAAGATGCATGGATAAAATGACCAAGCAATTGTAACTGTTGGTAGGAAAAAAGGACATGGGAGGGATGTGACACTTGTAAAAGTGAAATGAAAAATTGAAACAACAGTTTTACAATGTAATAATATTAAAAATTCTAATAACTACAAGAATAAACAGGAAAAGTGGTGCTTGCAATCACAAAAGTGATGAGAGAAAAAAAAAGCAACAAAAAGTGACACTTTAGAAACTTACCCAAAAAAAGCTACAAACCAAATTCGACACTCCTTGAACTCGTGGGTAAGGATAGAGCTCAAATCTTGAATGTGAAAATGAACTCTACTAGCCTCTATTATAAACATTTAACCCAACGGGATTAGGGTTAGAGTTTCTAACGCTCATGTCTAAAATCAAGGAGGAAATGACACTTGTCCCTAGGCCAAAAATAGAAAATTAAGCCACATGATCAAAGAGGAATCCACACTTCCTATTTTCTAGGGACATGCAATTGGCTTGTTCTATAAGACCACATAGTCCACTGGCAGAAAGGACTATACAATTCTCAATTACAAGGGAATGTGTAGTTCACTGGCTCACTGGATTGTGCAATTTTGATTCTCATAGGAGGATTGCGTATTTTTATTTCCCAAAGATTATTTTTCTCATAGGATTGCAAAAATTAATTCCTTAAGGAGTTGCATAATCTCTAGTGATAGAGGATTGTGTAGTTCCTAAAGGAAATACTAGAAGTAACTGCTAGATCAAGACACAAGTTAGCTTGTGTTTGAAAATGAGGTTACTTGTATTTAAAATTTATCCAACTGCTACTAAAAGGACTCAATTAATAAATGACACAAGTGTTGAATGAGTGATTACAAAATTAGAAAATCATGAGGAAAACTTGATGATAATGAAATATTGATTCATATAGACAAAACGTAGGCTCCAAAATTGGAGCATAGGAAAAAGTTTGGAGGGGGATTGTAGCCACTACAACACGAGTATGTCCTCAAAAAATATTATCAAAAATTATGCAGGTAAGGGCACAACACAATTTTCATCAAACACATGATGGTGGCTAGAGCATTGGCAAGACCAAAAGGAACCACCACAAACTCATAGTCCCCATTCCTTGTACGAAACATTTTATGGCATATCACTTATTATTTCATGTGAACCTAATGATATCTTTATCTCAAACGAATCTTAGAAAATACTAAATCTCGCTTTGATTGATCAAATAAATCATGTTTCTGAAGAAATGGGTACCTATTTTTTTATAGTCAATTTGGTGTATGTAATCAATGTAGGATCTAAGAGTACCATCTGTCTTCTTTACAAACAATAGTAGTGCACCCAAAGGAGATAGACTTGGCCTTATGTATCCTCTTTCAAGCACATGGGGGGATTCACTCATTGAACAAATTCCATAGCATGAGTTTTCATGGCATACTAAACAATACCCTCAATTTGAGTACATATTGGAAAATACCTCTAAAGATCACATTATTTAACCCCCTACAAATACAAACCCAGTACACCTTCCTAATCTAAAAATCCCCTACTTTCACTAGATATTATAAGTATCCATTTTTTCATTAACATTTTTTTATACCCCTTTATATTTTTCATTAACTTTTAGCTCCATTTTTTATACCTTCCAATATAAAAACCCTTTACCTCATATTATATGCTTAATATATTATGTAATTTTTTCCTAAATATATATCCTCCAATATCAATGCATGTGGTATGGTATTTCTCCCTAGTGAAGCCCTTGTGATTAACCATCTCTTAATCTACAACTTCAGTTCCACCAATTTAGGTGTGTTCATCCTGTAAAGTGTCTTAGATGTTGGTGTTGATCCTTGTATCAACTAAATAGAGAAATATACCTGTCTATGAGGATGTAACTCTAAAATCTCTATAGAAAATACATCATGAAACATTTTAAATATAGGATACCTCGTGAGGACTTCCTCATTCACATCCTCCCTTCCTTTATCACTAGAAATATGAACCACAAAAAATGCACATCCTTTCTTGCATTTGTGCTTCGCCTTCATAGCTGTAACCACCCTCACTGAGGTAGGCTTCTTATTTCCCTGCAAGAATCTCTTTCTTGAATCACCATCTAGGCTCTCAATGGCATTACCATAGCAATCTACCTTGTTTGTATGAATAAAGAATCATTCCATGCCCAAAATCATGGTATATGAACCCAAATAAATTACATTTAGGTGTTCTATCATAGGCATGTCATTAACGTCAAATGCATAAGACTTCACCCAATGGTCAACTCTTCTCTTCGTACTTATAGCTAACTGCACCAACTAATATTTTGGATGCACTTCCTTATTAAATTAGAACTAATCCCTTAGGTCCAAACTAGTATAGCTATAGTTTGATCCATGGTTAATAGAAATAGAAACAACTTAGTTACGAAGATTACATTCCATCTCAATAATGTATGCCTAATGATATTCTTTCCTATTATCCACTCTTGAATAGATCCAGGGAATGCTCTAACCCACATTCCCAATTGTCTATGCCTCCTTAGTACTATAGATCTTAGTCCTACTACCCTGATACGATGGAAAATACCTCCTACGATAGTCTCTGCCACAATTCCAACACTTCAAAGGTTCTTTACCACTACCTCTATTATTTTACTCTCCAAGAAGAGACCCATGTCCTTTCTCGGCATCATTAAACTTCTTATGTGGAGTTACATTTTATTTTTCACCTGCATATTGAGATCTTCCTCACTTCTTAGGTCAATTTCATTTAGTATTTTAATTACCCTTTCAGTCACGCTTGAACTCAGGCTGATGGTTTGACTACTCATAACAATGCTTCAACTTCCTGGTTGCTCCCTCTAGAGATCAAAGCTCATCAAACTCAATCTAATATTTTAATGACATTGGAAATCTATTGATGAATCTTTGGATCCTTGATTTCTCATCCTTCAGATAGGAAACATAGCTTGAGAGCTCTAGAAGCTTGGTTGCATACTCTTGATCTACCATTGAAACTATCTTGAGCTCATAGAACTCCTTGGCTTTTCCAACATAATACCTCTCAGACAAGTTCTTCTTCCTAAAGAGCCCATCAAATTCTTCCCATGTTAGCTCCACTTCTTTGATACCTCTGACATGCATAACATCTTCCCCACATATATTTTCTCTTCCTACGATACTAAAATTGGATATCTTGGCTTTCATGTTCTCAAAGTAATCGAGAAGTCTAAAGAATTCCTTATTCCAAGAAGCCATGCTTCTACATCATTTGATTTAGTTAACTCACCATAAAAATTAGGAGGCCTGTACTTCTAAAAACCATTTGGCATGTACCCCCTCTCAATACTCTTATAAGAATGTTCGCGGTAATGGTGATGATGTCTCCTAGATACAGGACTAGAATAAAATCCATGAGTATTATCGCTCCTCTCAGGGGTATCCAAGAGGCTTCCACTCTTCATTGTATCATACCTTTCCAAGTTGTACCTTTTTTTAGACTTGCTGCCATATCCACCATTATACTTTTCCTCCTATGGATCTCGATGAATGATTCGTAGCTATCTCTACTTCTACAAATATAAAAGACTCAGGATGATGACTGCATTAACCTAATTTTGCTTCTCTTGAGCTTTCAGAAGCCTTTCCTATGGCTCAATCAATTTCTCATTATCTTCCTTGCAACTTACAATCTCTACCTTCAAGCTTCTCAATGCATATGCTAGATTGAGTGTACCTCTCCCTACTGCTCAGCTGATCTTTACCACCCCACAAATGTCTCTTCTGGTTTGTAGGAGGAGTCATACAAACTATACACAAATATTCTTCTCTTCATCATACGGGCTTCTATTTCCTCCAGTACACCATTTTTATCTAAATAAAAGAATAATAAAAGGAATACATCAGCTTACTGCTGGTGAGGTTATTGCATGTGCATAGGCCAATCCATATTAGCAAATTAAAACATATCATAAGCATGATATAATAGTGATATCAATAAGTGGCTTACATGCATGCATGGAAAACATATAAACAACTAACATGAAAGCATAAGATTTTACATTTACCCCCAGGTCAAGTGCTGCAACCTCGCTTTGATACCACTCTGTAACACCCCACCCCACATTTACCTACCTTTACAAGCTCACTAGGGTAAACATGAGACAAGATTTACTATGCATGACCCAACAACCAAGTTCCATTTATGGAAGTGGGGTCTACCATTTTGAAAATTACTACAACCGCTGAGGGAACCTGATCACCTAGATGTCAGACAACATCCACTGATGATATTTTACTAATATGGAACACTAGTTTTCCCAAGTTTACAACCCAACTACACACATTTTCAGTGGTTCATGTCACCACAAGGCTCCATATGCACTCACGAGCCTTCATGTAGCTACGACTAAAAATTCTCAGTTTTATGCCTACAACCATAGATTTAGGGCCATAATTTCAAGGCTAGCCTACAATCCACTGCCCAAAACTAACCAGAACTTTCCAAAATCAATTCTAAGATAATCACAACTACACATAACCTATACCTAAGATGATATTTTTCCCAAACATGAAAAACACATGATAAACTTGTAACCAACCATATGATAAATAGAGTAGCTACATATCATGAATGCATATATGTTCATTGCCTCATTAATTTCATTAGAGAATCGTCAAGGAGTCCTACTGCCATCTCAAGCTAGCTACAACAAGACTTCTTATATCATACATTCATATAACCATTCAATAACTTATCGAATCATTAACAATATGCATAACAAGAGAACATTATTTAACCATGTCTATAACCAACATTTAACTAGATGAAGCCATGAAAAATGAGTCATAAAGTAAACAAAATAACCAATACATGTTCTCATTAATCTCAAAAATAATTACACATAATAACGTATGCATAAAGGAAACCAAGTTAGGGACCTCCATGTACCATCTTACCATAGATTCAATTGAATCAAATATCTCTTTCAACCAATCACCCCCATGCCATATTTCAAGCATGAATGTGGGATCACATTGCATAAACCAAAAAATATAAATCAGGTGTTCTAGAGGCCAAACCACCTCAACCCTTAACCACAGTGATTTCACCTTAACAGGTCCAGAAATCAACAAGACCAAATAAGATTGGATGCATAAAAATTTCTTCACCATACCTAGAGGAATTTTCTTGTCTCCACCCACTTTTCAATATTTCTAGGAGAAAACCATCTCCACCGTCAACCCTTGGGAATTTTCCTCAGACGACATCCACCAAGATATAAAATCTACTAGAAATTGAAAGCTTAACCAAAATAGGGAACCCACTACATCATGGTTATCCAGGAAATGGAATAGGAAAGGTTTCACATGACTGTCAATCTAAGAAAATCACATTCCAATGATAATAAACATAAGAAATAAACCAAATCATAGATCATGCATCAAATCCCTACATGTTAAATCACTCAAGTACATTGTTACCTATAAATACATAGTTATTATTTGCCCTAGCTTGTTGTTGTACAAACTTCTCTTGTGCTAGCTTGATTATTCCTTGCTTGCTTGCTTTTCTTTTATAGATTGCAAGTGAAACTAGTTATTCAATTCATATTGAGTTCATGGCATTGAAGGAAAACAAACAAGTGAGATTCCCTTAGGAAATGGAGGCGTAAGGTCATAATTCTTTTAGTCATTAGTTAATTAATTAAATAACAAATTTAAAATATTAGTGCATGCATCATCCAAACATGGCTCTCCACGCTAGTAGTAAAATTATAATCTCATTTTACATAAGAAGAGGTTGAAGGGGGTTTCTTACACCAATCACTTGATTTACTTATGATCTCAAATGATTCTAAGTCATGTTCTGCTATTTTCTTCATAATTTTGCATACAACACTAACTCTAGTTTTCAAAACACTAAACATTGTTCTCTTGTCTATACTTTATAGCCATGTTAGTGAACTCTATTTATCATATGACATATACATTAAATAGATTAAAAATTTCTCCTCTCACTTTCCAAAACACTCATTTTTCACTTCAACATTTAGCCCTTTTCTTTGCACCTCATATAAGAGTGTTTTATTTAACAATTTTCATTCCTCATACTAATCACCTATGATAGCATTATTTCATACTTCAGAAAAAACTAAGGCTTAAATCTTCTTTGCATACCATAGACTTCATTGCATACTTCGTCACTGTATTTTGGATAGGTTACCTCCACAGGCTACACACCTTCTTTAGATTTCATCCTTATATTTATTCACACTTGGCCCAACAAATTTTAGAATTCTTGACTTTTCTTCTCTATGTTAGATATTCTCGATGTCTCTTTCCATATCCACACTTATAAATTCCAGATTAAGTTATTTATAGGAAATAGATTGATTAAAGACAACAAAGATGAAAATAACTTCATCGAGGTTGGAAAGAAACCTTGGAGCTCTTCTAAGGATAAAATCATGAGCATCTAAAAATCATGGATTGAGACAACATGCTTTACCAACATTGGTGCCCCAAATAAAAAAACATTAGAAGGGCTAGATATATAGATTATCTAGATTTTACTTGCATGGACTATTAGACGGATTACCCAAATACAATTTGTTTTACACGTAATATCAAAATTGCATGGAATTGTTTATTTCTGTGTGTATTGTTGATAAGAACCTCCAATATCTATATTACCTAGATTATTTATCACTGTGTTTTCATGACCCCTTAAATTTTTTATCTAAAGCATTAGGCACCCGACACCATGTGCTTTTAAACAAACTACTTCAATAAATCCAGAATCAGGGTATTTTAATGAAGATACCCTTTGAATTCACTTGAACATCTCAATATCTATATTTCCAAGCTGAATCTAGAGTTCAAGTAAGCCTACCACATCATTTTCCAAGTCACGTTACTACCACATATCATGATTTATTGCTACCATGTGTTATCCACAAATTGTCCAGCTGGCCATCAAAAAGGCCAAAAATGAGTTCCATGTGTTACAACCATAGGTCACCACAAAATGAATTCTACCAACTTTTGTTCACAACACTTCCAATTTACTTTTGTCATTTTGGCACTTGTGTTGGCATGACCTGTATGCTTGCTAGCCATGGTAGGAAATCATAATCCAAATCATTTGAGAGAACAAAATGCCAAGAAAAATATGGAAATAAATGGTCTCCTATGGTATCATATAGATTTTCTTTCTCCAATTTTAATCTTGAGTCTACATTAATTGAATGAGTAAATTTTTTTTGTACACCTAAATTCCTAGATATCTAGATTATCTTAATTATCATTGAATCAAATTTCAGGTCGTGCTTGTAAAATTTTGGGTTTTCCCCCTTTTTCCTTTCTCACCCTCATAATCCCTTTTATTTTTGACACCTTTCAAATAGTTTTATTTTTAACCCAAAGTGAGTAACCACTAACAACACTTCACCACCTTGCACCACCTTGATTTCCTTGATATTATTCCTCCTTATTTTACTCACTTAAGATTTATGACATTACAATCAATAGCTTACTAAGTTTCCTCTATACGTTAATAAAAACACGTACACTTCCTATAATATCAATTAAAACACATTTCCAATATATAAAAATATCGCAATGTAATATAACATTAAAATAAACCAACTACCAATTACAAATAAATTTTGCAACATTAAATAACATTATATTCAATAATATTATCAAATTTATGAATTATATGGTCATTAATACTCTCTAAATTTTATAATCACATTGAAATAAACAATGCTAGTGACCTTAAACATAACTTTTTTGAAACATCAACCTATGTCATAAATATTTTAAACTACACTTGTTTTATTCATATATAACCCTTTAAAACATTATGCAACATTGTAACCCTCTTAAATTATTACTTCCAGAATATTTCAAAATAACAAAACAATGAACTCAAGAATATTATTCGTGGTGGAAAATATGACGAATCGTAATGAAAACCACACTTCATATACCTATTAGATTATTTTTATTGAAGTTTTAAAATAAGCCATATTATCATTTTTAACAATAATCTCTTAAACCGTCAATCCTGAAATGTCGCATTATAACATAAAATTGTAGTCCACCGTATCATTTGTTTAAAAAAAATTATGATCCCGTATAACATTTAAATGAATTTCATAAATGATTTTTGGAATACCATATTATAACATTGAAATCAACCTCTTAAAGAATTATTTTGAAATGTTGCACTATGTGATAATATTATCTAATCAACCATATTGTTTACTTCAAACATAATGTTTTAAAGTAATAGTCTAAATCTCACAATGTTACACACAATTGAAGTTTGTGATATCATAAAACTTAATTACAACCATACACTTAATCACAACCATACACGATGGAAAAGTGTTTTGTGGTTTTATCTTTGAAATTTTACATTGTAATATAACAATTTCTCATATTATTAATCAGAGTCAATTATATGGACCAAGGTAATTATAGTTAATTATTATAAAGGAAAATAATAATCATTAATTAAATTTAATTATTTTTAAATTATAATTAATTAAAATTATTCAATGAAAACCATAATCAATTAAAATAATTAATAGTGAATTAAAGTTAATCAAAACTAAATAATATCAATCTTTTTTTACCAAGGATCATCACTTGTAATTAACCATCATCAAACTACAGTCAACGAAAGTAAAGCATAGCCTACAAATATGAATGAAAGTTATATTCCATTATTAGAAAATGTAAACGATAAGGGTCAAGAAAATGCTTCTTAATCAAAGTTAACCAACTTGTCCCATCGTGAGTTGCATTAGCTAGAATCCACTACAACCAATTTCATGAAATGGTCTATCGTTCTTAACCACAATTAACCGAATTGTCCCATGGTGAGTTGTATTATCTAGAATCAACTACAATCAATTCTACTTACATGTATTTAGCCATGATCAATGAAAATCAATCACTCTTAACCATGTTAATCACAATCAAGCATAAAGTTCACTATAATCAACCCAAGTCAACCATTATCAACTATTCTCAATAAGGTAAACTACAATGACTATCAACCATAGTCAACCACCTTGAACTATACCAATCATTGTTAGCCAAATTTAGTCATGTTAACCATGGTTAACATTTATCAACATATATGTACCATAACCAACCAAGATTAACAAAAGTGCATCAATGTTAGTTATTATTAACAAAATAAAACATATTTAATGATAATTAAATAAATTAAAGCATTAGTTATTATTAACAAAATAAAACATATTTAATGATAATTAAATAAATTAAAGCATTGTGATTTAAGATAGATAAAAGCCAACCATCTTCGACCAAAACAAATTATAGTTTATCAAATTTCACCAAAATCAATTTAAATTAAACAAACTTAATAAACTAATTAAAAATAAATAAAAGTTAATCATTATTAACTATACTAAACAAAATCAACTCTAATTAACAATAACCAAATACAGTGAACCATTATGATTTAGGATAATTCAAAATTCTACGTATTTACTTAAAACTAATTAGGTTAGTCAAATTGGGCCAAAATCAATTCATATTAAATAAAATTAATAAAATAACCCAATACACTGAACCATTATGCTTTACAATTTTACAATGATCCAAAATTTTACATTTTTAGTTAAAACTAATTAGGTCAATCAAAACTAACCAAAATCAATTCATATTAAATAAAATTAATAAAATAATGAAAAGTACATTATATTATTAAATTTATTAGTTCCATAAAATGGCAAGAGATAACCAGCGTGTTATAGGGCATTAAATGACTGGTTAGCTGCATGCTCTTTAACTTTATAACACACCTATAATGAAATAAATGAAAAATAATGAGTGTGTTATAAAGTTAAAGGACATGAAGCTAACCAATCATTTAATGCCCTATGACAAGCTGGTTAGGTCTTGCTCCATAAAATAGATATAAAATTAATGTATTAAGAATATATGTGACCCTATACAGTGATCCTCGGCAGTAGGCATATGCATTTTGTCCCTTAGTGGACGAACATCTATTTGCTAAATGTGCATTGTAGCCTTTATTGACTTCTGTATTATTCCAATTCTTTTTCAAATGATCGCTCTTTACAAAAAAATTCTTGTCGGACTGGAATCGAAAATATGGGATATGGTTAGGCTGAGCAAAGAAATATTAAAAAAAACAGGCGCAAAAGTAGACACAAAATCCCTTGAATTAAATAATTCAAGCAAGTACAGAGCGACCATCATGGCTGAAACAGTTAGATTCCAATACCAACTTTAGGAACGATTTTACACATTCCAACTATGATCATAGGATTCCCACTGCCTTTTGAAATTTATTTAATAGTTCTATGCTAATGAAATCTAGGGGGTTGGATTGAGGTTTGGATTTGGTCAATACCATGGGCTGGTTAGGCTGTTGTTTTTCATTCTGGTCAGACATGCTCAGAATATGTTTAATGCAAGACGGTACTGGCAAATGAGTTGTCACTCCAACGAATCTGCTAATGGGTTTGGAAACCCTCTATATAAGTATCTGAAGCTTCTCATTGTTTTATCAATTGGACGAAGATCTGGCCTCTTTGTTGGTGTTCGCTCGCAGGACGAGAGATCGGGGAAGACGCTGCAAGAGAAAATTAAGTCACTTCTATATTATATTATTGTTTCCTCATATTCTAACGTAGTAGTTTGTTAAATTTCCTTATGCAGGCAGCATGGTTTGAAATTCTTGTTCATAGCCTAACAATATTATGGAACAATTCTGTGATGCGGAAACTGTGCTGTTATATGTTTTTAGTTGAAGTTTTTGTACTTCTCGATTATGTTGGTACATGGCCATTTGTTGTTTGTTTTCTGTTATTTCCCTGGCTGTTTTTGCTTAGAATGCTTAGAGATCACCGACGTTATGGTTATTGGGTGTTGGATAGCCATCGCTATCTATGTGTTTGGGTACAGGTGTTTAACTGTTTTTTGAGGATCGTTAATTTGCGATGCCTCTGTTTACTAATATGTGTAGGTTTTGGTGTAATAGAATTGTCATTCTAACCACTAATATTAGAACCAAAACTCTCGAATTCTAATCACACCAGGCTCCGACTGCACTAATATTAGAACCAAAACTCTCGAATTCTAATCACACCAGGCTCCGACTAAGAGGTGATTGAGGAGATTGTTAGACATTGGATTCAGGTATTCAGCCTTGCCTTTCTAAGTTTTATGTTATCGGATCGTTTATAAGGATTCGTTAACATTTTTCGTTTCATTGTATTGGAAGAAGCAAGAGGTGAACGGGGGGTCTCTTCAGTCCAATCAAGGGCCATGTGGGGAGGGTTCAACTGCTGGGTCATGGACTTCGTTGTCTTGCAATGCTCGAGAAGCCGTTTTCGTGGCAAGATAATGGTGTGCATGACACAGGAGTTATAATTTCCCTTACGCTGTTCTTATTTGGATTGAAGAGAGCTCCCGGAAGTCCTAGTGCCAATTTAGTGCTAATGGAAATTTATCTCGTTATGCTCCTGATTATTTGAAATTTTGAAGGTACTGTTTGCTTTGTAACGAGTCTGCACAGATCAATCCTGCCATTTGTGCTTTGGACATGTATAAATCTTTATCTAGCCCCGCATGAATAACACATAAGTGAATTGTATCAATCTTTCCTGAAGCTTCGTATGACTTTTGTTTGTTATTTAGAAAGCACACTAGTACGGTTATATAACAACTTCACATGCGACTAGCAAGTTCAGACTTTCCGTTTGAGAAGTAAAAGAAATTCCTGATATTGGGATTTTAACCGAGGCAGCAATTGTTGTTATTCATTCGCAGGTCTTCAGAAAATTTGCACAACGCTTCCACGACAAAGATGTTGTACCCATGGGATAGCATGTCTAGCAAGCGAAAAAAAATTCGCAGAAGTTGGCTTGAAAATGAACAGTTGCATTCTCCAAAATCACGACCTCAACGGAAGAAGGGTTTACAGCGTTTTAAAATAGACTGATCTGGGTGTTTGAACAATTGAACCGGACAATTCACCAAAAATAGAGGTTTTTGTGTGCCACCTATCATTCTCGGCACACCACTAAACGCACTATGCCTGTCCTACGTTTGGTCGTTGTATAACAGGTTCTTTGTCTTAAGACTTGCATAATTTTAACCGAGTGGACAATCTCTTTTATAAAAGGTTGTATTTCTCTTCATTCTATATATTTTTCGCAATTAGAGTTTTAGTTAAATTGAGATTAAGTTGGAGTGGTTGGATTAATAATGATTTAATTTAGCTTGAGTTAAGTTAATTCTAATTTTTATTTCTGGTTGATTTCTCTGTAAGTCAGCTTAGGGATCTCATACAAGCTAATTAATCTTCATCCAAAAATGATCTTTTTAACAAATATGAGTTAAAATTTAAACAAAAATTATGTTTGATTATTCAAAGTATATGGTTAAGAAATGAAAAAAGTGTATGCATAGATGCTTTTGTCAATATTCAAAATCAGTAAAAGAAATTATATAGCAGATATCAATTTTAAATGTCTGAACTGGAACTCAATTGAATTTGAATAAAATTCTAAATTACTATGACACTTGGATGACCATGTGTAACACCTATGCTCCTATGCTCCGCCTTAATCACAACCACAAAAGTTTAAACTAAGATGTCTGTTGGTCTAAGTCTTAGCTAGGCTTACATGGCTGTTTATTGTTTGTTTTCTTTTATTTACACTGCTGTTTTTCTCAAACATTATGGTTATTGGGTGTTGTATAATCCATTGTTATTTATGTATATTTTGTTCTTTGGATAAATTGTAAACAGAAAAATATTTCATTTTGGAATGTGAAGCTTTCAACTACAAGAAGGAAAGTTATGCAATGTTGACATCCAGCTATTGAGATAATCTATTTAGCCTGGGTTTGTCTAGAAACTATAAGCATTTATTTTGAAGCTTAACGAAAAAAACCCAATACATCAAGCAAAATGAAAATGCAATCTGTCTAATAAGCTATGTTTAATTAACTTTGTGATGCTTTTGTATATCATTATATATAGATTTTAATGTAATGGTAATAGTCATTCACACTAGTAATATTAGAACTAGAAATCTAAAGTTCACACCCTGCTCGCCCTGTGAAAAAATTGTTGGACATTGGATTCAGTTATTCAGCCTTTGCTTTCTAAGTTTTCTTTTATCGGATAGTTTGTGAGCATTCGTTGACATTTTTTGTTTCTTTGTATTGCAAGAAGCCAGAGGTGAACCGGGGGTTCTTCTCAGTGCAATCAAGGGCCATGTGGGGGAGGATTCAACTGCTGGGTCATGGACTTCGTTGCGTTGCAATGCTCGAGAAGCTGTTTTCGCGGCAAGATAAAGGCGCGCATGACACGGGAGTTATATTTCCCATACACTGTTATTATTTGGATTGAAGAGAGCTCCCGGAAGTCCTAGTGCCAATTTAGTGCTAATGGAAATTTATCTCGTTATGCTCCTGATTATTTGAAATTTTGAAGGTACTGTTTGCTTTGTGACGGGTCTGCACATGTTAATCCTGCCATTTGTGCTTTGGACAGGTATAAATCTTTATCTAGCCACGCATGAATAACACAATAAGTGAATTGTATCAATCTTTCCTGAAGCTTCGTATGACTTTTGTTTGTTATTTAGAAAGCACACTAGTACGGTTATATAACGACTTCACATGCGACTAGCAACTTCAGACTCTCCGCTTGAGAAGTAAAAGAAATTCGTGATATTGGGATTTTAACCGATGCAACAGTTCTTATTCATTCGCAGGTCTTCAGAAAATTTGCACAACGCTTCCGAGATAAAGATGCTGTACTCATGGGATAGCATGTCTAGCAAGGGAAAAAAATTTCGTAGAAATTGGCTGGGAAATGAGCAGTTGCATTCTCCAAAATCACGACCTCAACGAAAGAAGGGTTTACGGGGTTTTGAAATAGACTGATCTGGGTGTTTGAACAATTGAACCGGACAATTCACCAAAAATAGAGGTGTTTGTGTGCCACCTATCATTCTCGGCACAGCACTAAACTCACTATGCCTGTCCTACATTTGGTCCTTGTATAACAGGTTCTTTGTGTTAAGACGTACATAATTTTAACCGAGTGGACTATCTCTTTTATAAAAGGTTATATTTCTCTTCTTTCTATATAATTTTCGCAATTAGATTTTTCGTTAAATTGAGATTAAGTTGGAATGGTTGGATTAATAATGATTTAATTTAGCTTTGAGTTAAGTTAATTCTAATTTTAATATCTAATTCTTATTTCTGGTTGATTTCTCTCCAAGTCAGCTTCTGGATCTCATACAAGCTAATTAATCTTCATCAAAAAATTGTCTTTTTAATATATATGAGTTAAAATTTAAACAAAAATTATGTTTCATTATTCAAGTTATATGGTTAAGAAATGAAAAAAGTGTTGCATAGATGCTTTTCTCAATATTCAAAATCAGTCAAAGAAATTATATAGCAGATATCAATTTTAAAGATCTGAACTGCAACTCAATTGAACTTGACTAAAATTTTAAATTACTATGACACTTGAAGAACTTGTGTAACACCTACCAGGTTGTTGGAATTAGCTTTTCCAATGCTCCCCTTAATGACAGCCACAAAAATTTAAACTAAGATGTGTGTTGATCTAAGCCTTAGCTAAGCTTACATGGCCATTTCTTGTTTGTTTTAGGTCATTTACATGGATTTTTTTGCTCAGACATTATGGTTATTGGGTGTTGTATAAACCATTGTTATTTATGTATATTTTGTTTTCTGGGTAAAGTGTAAACAGAAAAATATTTAATTTTAGAATGTAAGGCTTTTAACTATAAGAAGCAAAGTTAGGTAGATATGCTGACATCTAGATTTCAGATAATCTATTTAGCCAGGGTTTGTCTATAGGCTGTGAGCATTTATTTCGAAGCTTCCCAGAGAAAGAGCCCAGTACATCATGCAAAATGAAGAAGCAATCTGTCCCATAAGCTATCTTTAACCTGGTGAACATTAAAATAATTCCTTTCTTTTTTTATTTCTTCCTTAGCTTATATGTACTTAACTACTTTTTAGGATCAATTAAATTTGTGATGCTTTTCTATATGGATATATATATATATTTTAGTGTAATAGTAATAGTGATTCCAGCTAGTAATATTAGAATTAAAAATCTAGAGTTAACACCCTGCTTGCCCTGTGAAAAAATTGTCGGACATTGGATTTAGTTTTTCAGCCTTGGCTTTCTATGTTTTATTTCGTAGGATAGCTTGGGAGCATTCGTTGACATTTTTGGTTTCTTTGTATTTGAAGAAACCAGAGGTGAACCGGGGGGTCTTTTCAGTCCAATCAAGGGCCATGTGGGGGAGGATTCAACTGCTGGGTCATGGACTTCATTGCCTTGCAATGCTCGAGAATCTGTTTTCGTGGCAAGATAAAGGTGTGCATGACACAGGAGTTATATTTCCCCTACACTGTTCTTATTTGCATTGAAGAGAGCTCCCGGAAGTCCTAGTGCCAATTTTATGCAAATGGAAATCTATCTCGTTATGCTCCTGATTATTTGAAATTTTGAAGGTACTGTTTGCTTTGTGACGGGTCTGCAGTTGCACATGTCAATCCTGCCATTTGTGCTTTGGACAAGTATAAATCTTTATCTAGCCACGCATGAATAACACAATAAGTGAATTGTATCAATATTTCCTGAAGCTTCGTATGACTTTTGTTTGTTACTTAGAAAGCACACTATATGCTTATATAACAACTTAACATATGACTAGCAACTACAGACTTTCCGCTTGAGAAGTAAAAGAAATTCGTGATATTGGGATTTTAACAGATGCATCAGTTGTTGTTATTCTTTCGCAGGTTTTCAGAAAATTTGCACAACGCTTCCAAGACAAAGATGCTGTGCCCATGCGATAGCATGTCTAGCAAGGGAAAAAAAATTCGCAGAAATTGGCTGGGAAATGAACAGTTGCATTTTCCAAAATCACGACCTCAACGAAAGAAGGGCTTACAGGGTTTTAAAATAGACTGATCTGGGTGTTTGAACAATTGAACCGGACAATTCACCAAAAATAGAGGTGCTTGTGTGCCACCTATCATTCTCGGCACACCACTAAACGCATTATGCCTGTCCTACGTTTGGTCGTTGTATAACAGGTTCTTTGTCTTAAGACTTGCATAATTTTAACCTAATGGACTATCTCTTTTATAAAAGGTTGTATTTCTCTTCTTTCTATATATTTTTCACAATTAGATTTATAGTTAAATTGAGATTAAGTTGCAGTGGTTGGATTAATAATGATTTAATTTAGCTTGAGTTAAATTAATTTTAATTTTAATATCTAGTTTTTATTTCGGGTTGATATCTCTCTAAGTCAACTTCTGGATGTCATACAAGCTAATTAATCTTTATCCAAAAATTGTCTTTTTAACATATATGACTTAAAATTTAAAAAAAAGAGTGTTCTATTATTGAAATTATAACGGTTAAGAAATGAAAAAAGTGGAGCATAAATGATTTTCTCAATATTCAAAATCTGTCAAAAAAATTATGTAACAGATATCCATTTTAAATGTTTGAACTGGAACTCAATTGAACTTGACTAAAATTTTAAATTACTATGACATTTGGATGGACATGTGTAACACCTACCAGGTGGTTGGAATTAGTTTTTCCAATGCTCCCCCTTAATCACAATTAGAAAAATTTAAACTAAGATGTCTGTTGGTCTAAGTCTTACCTAGGCTTACATGGCAGTTTATTGTTTGTTTTCTGTTATTTACATGGCTTTTTTTGCTCAGACATTATGGTTATTGTGTGTTGTATAATCCATTGTGATTTATGTATATTTAGTTCTTTGGGTAAAGTGTAAACAGAAAAATATTTCATTTTAGAATGTGAGGCTTTCAACTACAACAATGAAAGTTATGCAGATATGCTGACATCTAGCTCTTGAGATAATCTATTTAGCCAGGGTTTGTCTAGAAGCTGTGAGCATTTATTTTGAAGCTTTATAGAAAAAGTGCCCAATACATCAAGCAAAATGAAGAAGCAATCTGTCCCATAAGCTATCTTTAACCTGGTAGACATTAAAATAATTTCTTTCTTTTTTTCTTTCTTCTTTAACTTATATGTACTTTAACTATTTTTTAGAATCTATTAACTTTGTGATGCTTTTGTATATCAATATATATAGATTTTAGTGTAATGGTAATAGTCATTCGAAGTAGTAATATTAGAACTAAAAATATAGAGTTCACAGCCTGCTCGCCCTGTGAAAAAATTGTTGGACATTGGATTCAATTATTCAGCCTTGGCTTTATAAGTTTTATTTTATCGAATAGTTTGTTAGCATTCGTTCACATTTTTGGTTTCTTTGTATGGGAAGAAGCCAGAGGTGAACCGGAGGGTCTTTTCAGTCCAATCAAGGGCCATGTGGGGGAGGATTCAACTGCTGGGTCATGGACTTCGTTGCCTTGCAATTCTCGAGAAGTTGTTTTTGTGGCAAGATAAAGGTTCGCATGACACAGGAGTTATACTTCGCATATACTGTTCTTATTTGGATTGAAGAGTGCTCCCGGAAGTCCTAGTGCCAATTTAAAGCTAATGGAAATTTATCTCGTTATGCTCCTGATTATTTGAAATTTTGAACGTACTGTCTGCTTTGTGACGGGTCTGCACAGGTCAATCCTACCATTTGTGCTTTGGACAGGTATAAATCTTTATCTAGCCACGAATGAATAACACAATAAGTGAATTGTATCAATCTTTCCTGAAGCTTCCTATGACTTCTGTTTGTTATTTAGAAAGCACACTAGTACGGTTATATAACGACTTCCCATGCGACTAGCAAGTTCAGACTTTCCGCTTGAGAAGTAAAAGAAATTTGTGATATTGGGATTTTAACCGATGCAGCAGTTGCTGTTATTCTGTCGCAGGTCTTCAGAAAATTTGCACAACGCTTCCAAGACAAAGATGTTGTACCCATGGGATAGCATGTCCAGCAAGGGAAAAAAAATTCGCAGAAATTGGCTGGGAAATGAGCAGTTGCATTCTCCAAAATCACGACCTCAACGAAAAAACGGTTTACAGGGTTTTAAAATAGGAAGACTGATCTGGGTGTTTGAACAATTGAACCGGACAATTCACCAAAAATAGAGGTTTTTGTGTGCACTATGCCTGTGCTACGTTTGGTCTTTGTATAACAGGTTCTTTGTCTTAAGACTTGCATAATTTTAAACGAGTCGACTATCTCTTTTATAAGAGGTTGTATTTCCCTTCTTTCTATATATTTTTCGCAATTAGATTTTTAGTTAAATTGAGATGAAGTTGGAGTGCTTGGATTAATAATGATTTAATTTAGCTTGAGTTAAGTTAATTCTAATTTTAATTTTTATTTCTGGTTGATTTCTCTCTAAGTCAACTTCTGGATATCATACAAGCTAATCAATCTTCATCCAAAAACTGTTTTCTTAACATGTACGAGTTAAAATTTAAACAAAAACTATGTTTCATTATTTAAATTATAATGGTTAGGAAATGAAAAAAGTGGAGTATGGATGCTTTTCTGAATATTCAAAATCAGTCAAAGAAATTATGTAGCAGATATCAATTTTAAATGTCTTAACTGGAACTCAATTGAACTTGACTAAAATTTTAAATTACTATGACACTTGGATGAATATGTGTAACACCTACTAGCTGGTTGGAATTAGTTTTTCCAATGCTCCCTTTAATCACAACCACAAAAATTTAAACTAAGATGTCTGTTGGTCTAAGTCTTAGCTAGGCTTACATGGCCTTTTATTGTTTGTTTTCTGTTATTTACATGGCTGCTTTTGCTCAAACATTATGGTTATTGGCTGTTGTATAATCCATTGTTATTTATGTATATTTTGTTCTTTGGGTAAAGTGTAAACAGAAAAATATTTCATTTTAGAAAGTGAGGCTTTCAACTACAACAAGGAAAGTTATGCAGATATGCTGACATCTAGCCCTTGAGATAATTTATTTAGCCAGGGTTTGTGTAGAAATTGTGAGCATTTATTTTAAAGCTTCACAGAAAAAGAACCCAATACATAAAGGAAAATGAAAAAGCTCTTTAACTTAATGGACATTAAAATAATTTCTTTCTTTTTTTCTTTCTATTTTAGATTATATGTACTTAACTGTTTTTTAGAATCAATTAACTTTGTGATGCTTTTGTATATCTATATATAGATTTTACACTTTGATGATGCTTCGTAATATCAATATAATATAATATATATATTTTAACTTTGTGATGCTTTTGTATATCAATATATATAGATTTTAGTGCAATGGTAATAGTGATTCCAACTCGTAATATTAGAACTAGTTCACACCCCGCTCGCCCTGTGAAAAATAGTTGGACATTGGATTCAGTTGTTCAGCATTGGCTTTCTAAGTTTTATTTTATCAGATAGTTTGTGAGCATTCGTTGACATTTTTGGTTTCTTTGTATTGGAAGAAGCCAGAGGTGAACCGGGGTGTCTTTTCAGTCCAATCAAGGGCCATGTGGGGGAGGATTCAACTGCTGGGTCATGGACTTCATTGCCTTGCAATGCTCGAGAAGCTGTTTTCGTGGCAAGATAAAGGTGCGCATTATACAGGAGTTATATTTCCCCTACACTGTTCTTATTTGCATTGAAGAGAGCTCCTAGAAATCCTAGTGCCAATTTAGTACTAATGGAAATTTATCTCGTCATGCTCCTGATTATTTGAAATTTTGAAGGTACTGTTTGCTTTGTGACGGGCCTGCACAGGTCAATCCTGCCATTTGTGCTCTGGACAGGTATAAATCTTTACCTAGCCACGCATGAATAACACAATAAGTGAATTGTATCAATCTTTCCTGGAGCTTCGTATGAATTTTGATTGTTATTTAGAAAGCATAATAGTACGGTTATATAAAGACTTCACATGCAACTTGCAAGTTCAGACTTTCCGCTTGAGAAGTAAAAGAAATTCATGATATTGGGATTTTAACCGATGCAGCAGTTGTTGTTATTCTTTTGCAGGTCTTCAGAAAATCTGTACAACGCTTGCAAGAAAAAGATGTTGTACCATGGGATAGCATGTCTAACCAGGGAAAAAAAATTGCAGAAATTGGTTGGGAAATGAGCAGTTGCATTCTCCAAAATCACGGCCTCAACGAAAGAAGGGTTTACAGGGTTTTAAAATAGGAAGACTGATCTGGGTGTTTGAACAATTGAACCGGACAAATCACCAAAAATAGAGGTTTTCGTGTGCCACTTATCATTCTGGGCACACCACTAAACGCACTATGGCTGTGCTACGTTTGGTCATTGTATAACAGGTTCTTTGTCTTAAGACTTGCACAATTTTAACCGAGTGGACTATCTCTTTTATAAAAGGTTGTATTTCTCTTCTTTCTATATACTTTTCGCAATTAGATTTTTAATTATATTGAGATTAAGTTGGAGTGATTGGATTAATAATGATCTGATTTAGCTTGAGATAAGTTAATTCTAATTTTTGTTTCTGGTTGATTTCTCTCTAATTTTTCTCTAAGTCAACTTCTGGATCACATACAAGCTAATTAATCTTCATTCAAAAATTGTCTCTGGATCACATACAAGCTAATTAATCTTCATTCAAAAATTGTCTTTCTAACACATGTGAGTTAAAATTTAAACAAAAATTCTGTTCCATTATTCAAATTATAATTGTTAAGAAATGAAACAAGTGCAGCATAGATGCTTTTCTCAATATTCAAAATCAGTTAAAAAAATTATATAGCAGATATCAATTTTAAATGTCTGAACAGGAACTCAATTGAATTTGACTAAAATTCTAAATTACTATGACACTTGGATGGACATGTTTAACACCTACCAGGTGGTTGGAATTTGTTTTTCCAATTCTCCCCCTTAATCACAACCACAAAAAATTAAACTAAGATGTCTCTTAGTCTAAGTCTTAGCTATGCTTACATGGCCGTTTATTGTTTGTTTTCTGTTATTTACATGGCTGTTTTTGCTCAAAGGTTATGGTTATTGGGTGTTGTATAATCCATTGTTATTTATGTATATTTTGTTCTTTGGGTTAAGTGTAAACAGAAAAATATTTCATTTTAGAATGTGAGTCTTTCAACTACAACAAGGAAAGTTATGCAAATATGTTGACATCTGGGACTTGAGATAATATATCTAGCCAGAGTTTGTGTAGAAGCTGTGAGCATTTATTTTGAAGCTTCAGAGAAAAAAGGCCTAATACATCAAGCAAAATAAAGAAGCAATTTGTCCGTACGAGATGGACATGAAAATAATTTCTTTCTTTTTTTCTTTCTTCTTTACCTTATATATACCTAATTTTTCTTTAGGTTATATATACCTAATTTTTTTTTAAAATCAATTAACTCTGTGATACTTTTGTATATCAATATATACAGATTTTAGTGTAATGGTAATAGTCATTCCAACTGGTAATATTAGAACTAAAAATTTAAAGTTCACACCCTGCTCAGCCTGTGAAAAAAATTTTGGACATTGTATTCAGTTATTCAGCCTTGGCTTTCTAAGTTTTATTTTATCCGATACTTTGTGAAAATTCGTTGACATTTTTGGTTTCTTTGTATTGGAAGAAGCCAGAGGTGAACCGGGGGGTCTTTTCAGTCCAATCAAGGGCCATGTGGAGGAGGATTCAACTGTTGGGTCATGGACTTCGTTGCCTTCAATGCTCGAAAAGCTGTTTTTGTGGCAAGATAAAGGTGCGCATGGCACAGGAGTTATATTTCCCCTACACTGTTCTTATTTGGATTGAAGAGAGCTCCCGGAAGTCCTAGTGCCAATTTAGTGCTAATGGAAATTTATCTCGTTATGCTCCTGATTATTTTAAATTTTGAAGGTACTGTTTGCTTTGTGACGGGTTTGCACAGTTCAATCCTGCAATTTTTGCTCTGGACAGGTATAAATCTTTGTGTAGCCGCGCATGAATAACACAATGAGTGAATTGTATCAATCTTTCCTGGAGCTTCGTATGACTTTCGATTGTTATTTAGAAAGCACACTAGTACGGTTATTTAACGACTTCACATGCGACTAGCAAGTTCAGACTTTCCACTTGAGAAGTAAAAGAAATTCATGATATTGGGATTTTAACCGATCCAGCAATTTTTGTTATTCTTTCGAAGGTGTTCATAAAATTTGCACAACGCTTCCAAGAAAAAGATGTTGTACCCATGGGATAGCATGTCTGGCAAGGGAAAAAAAATTCGCAGAAATTCGCTGGGAAATGAGCAGTTGCATTCTCCAAAATCACGACCTCAACGAAAGAAGGGTTTACATGGGTTTTAAAATAGGAAGACTGATCTGGGTGTTTGAATAATTGAACCGGACAACTCACCAAAAATAGAGGTTTTTGTGTGCCACCCATCATTCTCGGCACACCACTAAACGCACTATGCCTGTCCTACCTTTGGTCGTTGTATAACAGGTTCTTTGTCTTAAGACTTGCATAATTTTAACCGAGAGGACTATCTCTTTTATAAAAGGTTGTATTTCTCTTCTTTCTATATACTTTTCGCAATTAGATTTTTAGTTAAATTGAGATTAAGTTGGAGTGATTGGATTAGTAATGATCTGATTTAGCTTGAGATAAGTTAGTTCTAATTTTAATATCTAATTTTTATTTCTGGTTGATTTCTCTCTAAGTCAATTTCTGGATATCATACAAGCTAATTAATCTTCATCCAAAAATTGTCTTTTTAACAAATATATGAGTTAAAATTTAAACAAAAACTATGTTCCATTATTCAAATTATAATTGTTAAGAAATGAAAAAATGGAGCATAGATGCTTTTCTCAATATTCAAAATCAGTTAAAGAAATTATATAGCAGATATCAATTTTAAATGTCTGAACTGGAACTCAATTGAATTTGACTAAAATTCTAAATTACTATAACACTTGGATGGACATATGTAACACCTACCAGGTGGTTGGAATTTGTTTTTCCAATTCTACCTCTTAATCATGATCACAAAAGTTTAAACTAATATCTTTGTTATTCTAAGTCTTAGCTAGGCTTACATGGGCATTTATTGTTTGTTTTCTGTTTTTTACATGGTTGTTTTTGTGCAGAGGTTATGGTTATTGGGTGTTGTATAATCCATTGTTATTTATGTATATTTTGTTCTTTGGGTAAAGTAAGAAAAATATTTCAATTTAGAATGTAAGGCTTTCAATTATAACAAGGAAAGCTATGCAAATATGCTGACATCTAGCTCTTGAGATAATCTATTTAGCTAAGGTTTGTGTAGAAGGTGTGAGCATTTATTTTGAAGCTTCGTAGAAAGGTTGAATACATCAATCAAAATGAAAAAGCAATCTATCTCATAGGCTATCTTTAACCTGGTGGACATTAAAATAATATATACTTAATTATTTAGTACATAACTTTTTTTTCTTTCTTCTTTAATTACTATGTACTTAACTGTGTAATTGTAAGAGTGATTCCAACTAGTAATATTAGAACTAAAAATCTAGAGTTCACACCCTGCTCACCCTATGAAAAAATTGAAAAAATTGTTGGACATTGGATTCAGTTATTCACCATTGGCTTTCTAGGTTTTATTTTATTGGATAGTTTGTGAGCATTCGTTGAAATTTTTCGCTTCTTTGTATTAGAAGAAGCCAGAGGTGAACCGGGGGTTCTTTTCAGTCCAATCAAGGGCCATGTGGGGGAGGATTAACCTGCTAGATCATGGACTTCGTTGCCTTGCAATGCTCGAGAAGCTGTTTTCGTGGCAAGATAGATAACATGTGAACTGTATTTGAAAAGAAAGAGATGTAGCTCTCAGGTATGGCCCGCACCTAGAGACTACACTCACAAAACTTGAGAGATTTCTCTCGTTCACTCTATTCCGTAATCAATCAAAGATTACATCATTAAATACAATACTAGGAAATAGGAAGTTGCACCCAAACCCCATAACTATAGGAACTAACCCTAAACTAGGGAGAAAGTTACAACAATGTAACCATTTTCCCCATTAATAATAAAATAATATTAATTATTCTCAACTCCCCCCCTTAATGGAGAAAGGGTTCTCCTGAACTCCTAGCATCTTTCTAAACAATTCAAATTTCACTCGTGCAAGAGGCTTTGTAAAAATATCAGCCACATTGTCACAAGTTTTACAATATTCAACAACAATTTAATTTGACTGTATTTTTTCTCTAACAAAATGGAACTGAGTGTCTATATGCTTGGTATTTTTGTGAAACACTGGATTGTATGCTAATTTGATGGTGCTCTGGTTGTCGCTTTTGATAGAAGTGGGTTGCTTCTGTTCTTTTCCTGCATCTTTAAGAAGTCTCCTCAACCAGGTCGCTTCACATGTTGCTGTACACAATGCTTGATACTCAGCTTCACATGACGACAAAGCTACAGTACTCTGTTTCTGGCTGCTCCATGCTATGACCCCGGAACCTATGTTGAATGCATAACCTGTGATGGACCTCCAATCATCCAGGTTACCTGCCCAGCCTGAGTCTGAAAAACCTGCTAGAGTAACATTAGATACATCAATGTATAAAATACCAAAATGAACAGTACCACAAAGATACCTCGACATGCTTTTTGCTACTGTCCAGTGACTTTCAAGCAGTTTCGACATGAATTGGCTCAACACAGTAACTGAGTATGCCAAGTCAGGTCTGGTTGTTGTAAGATATATCAGGTTGCCAACCATCTGTCTGTACATTGTGGCATCAACCTCCTTAGTGCCATCATCACTGCTCAATTTCAGATTCTGCTGCAAAGGTGTTGCTGCTAATCTACACCGATCCATCCCAAACTTTTCTAACATATTTCTAGCATACTTCCCTTGGGTAAGAAAAGTTTGCCCAATATTTCTGAATACTTCTAATCCCAGACAATAGTGAAGGCTTCCGAGATCCTTCATTTCAAAAACTTGTGCCATAAGCCTTTTGATTCCTTTGATTAAATCATATGCACTTCCTATTATAATCATGTCATCCGCATACAAAGAAATCAAAATAATCTGCCCCTGATTATTGTACTTGGTATACAAATTTGGGTCATTTAAACTTCTATGGAAACCATACTCTATAAAGAAAGAATCAACTTTTCCATACCAATACCTGGGTGCTTGCTTTAAACCATATAAAGCCTTTTTCAATCTGCAAACAAGATGTTCCTGCCTCTGCTTTACATATCCTTCTGGCTATACTAAGTAAATTTCTTCTTTTAAATCACCATTTAAAAATGCAGATTTAACATCAAGCTCGTGTAATTCCCAATTATATTTAGTAGCTAAAGCAATAAGCATTCTGATTGTATTTAGCTTTGCTACAGGTGCAAAGGTATCATCAAAATCTATACCTTCCTTCTGTGAATATCCTTTTGCAACCAACCTAGCTTTTAACTTATCTATACTTCCGTCTGCATTCATTTTTAGTTTAAACAGCCACTTGCATCCTATGGGTGTTTTATTCTTAGGCAGCTCAACTAAATCCCAAGTATCATTTCTAAAAATTGATTCCATTTCTTCATCCATTGTAGCTCTCCATTCCTTAAATTGACTAGCTTCTTATTAATTAGAGGGTTCTACAATGTTCAAAACTTTTGACATCAAAGCATAGTTTCTCAACTTCAATGGTAATTGAGTCTTCCTACCTGACCTCCTTGGTAGGGGACTTACCTCAAATTTGTTTTCCTCTGCAATAACTGGGCTTGCTTTTTCACCTTCTTGCTATTCTTTTTCATTCTCTTCTTTCTGCTCCTCTTCCTGCTCCCTTTCATCCTCGCTGCTTTCCTCCAACAACAATGGAATGTACCAATCATCTCCAACATCAACTTTCCTTTCCTGTACCTGTTCATGAAAGACTACATCTCTACTTGCAAATTTCTTACGAGACTCAGGATTGAACAGTTTGTATACTTTAAACTCTGTGCCATAACCAACTAAGATGCATGTAACTGCCTTAGGGTCTAGTTTCTTTCTATTAGCTTTGGGTACATGTGCAAATGCCTTTGACCCAAAGACTCTTAAATGGTTTACTATTGGTTTAAATCCATATAAGGCTTCAAAAGGGGTTTTGAAGCCAAGAAACCTAGTAGGACTTCTATTTTTCAAATATACAGCAGTATTTATCACTTCTGCCCAAAAAATATTAGATAGACCCTTACCTTGTAGCATGCTCCTTGCACACTCCACCAAGGTTCTATTTTTACGCTCTGCAACTCCGTTTTGTTGTGGTGTATGCGGCACTATATATTGTTGAACAATCCCGTGAGTTTTGCAATATTTCATGAATTCCTTTAATTTGTATTCTCCTCCTTGATCAGATCGGAGAATTTTAATACTTTTTCCAAACTGTTTTTCCACCAAGGTTTTGAACTCTATGAAACATTGGAAAGTCTGACTTTTCTTGTTTAAAAAATAAACCCAAGAATACCTAGTGCAGTCATCAGTAAATAACAAAAAATAGTATGCTCTCCCTAGCGACCTTGTCTGCATGGGACCACATACATCAGTGTGCACTAGCTCTAAGATTTCTATTTGCCTCCTCCTATCATGCATAGGGAACTGTTCTCTATGCATCTTTCCTAAGGCACAGCCATCACAGTTTAACTGAATGTTACAGAAGATGGGGAGACCTTCGACCATACCTTTCTTTTGTAACAACATGAGATCCTGCAGATTCAAATGACCAAACCTCTGATGCCAGAGTTGTTCAGCTATCGACTCTCCTGCAACCATGGCTTGCTTCGATATACTTTTTGCATCCAACCTGTATAGGCTTCCAACTCACATGCCTGTTGCAACAATTTCATTCCTGCAGTACTTTATCACACAGTGAGTCTTGAAGAATTCGACATGCATATCTTGATCAACCATCATGGATACAGATATCAGGTTTTTCTTTATTCCAGGTACATATAAAATATTTGAAAGGTGACTAATTTCCCCATTTGGTAACTTAACTAAAATCACCCCATGACCTTTAATCTGATATCCATTATCATCCCCTAGATATATTTTTGATCCATTTATAATTTCTTCAAGACTGTCAAAAAATTCCTTATTACCTGTCATGTGAGAGGATGCTCCAGAATCGACATATCAGATGTCATCTTCATTTGATGCTGAAAGGGCATAGTCGACTGTGAATAGTCGAAATTCATGACTGAAGTCTTCTTCTTCAACAAAATATCCTCTGTGTTTTGGATTTACCTGTCTCCTCCTTGCCTCATCAGCCTACTTCTTGTAATAACAATCTCTCTGTATATGACCCGTTTTTCCACAATAATAACATTTCTTTTCATAATGATTTGCAAGCATACCTTTATGAGAATGCATATTCTTCTGTGATGTACCTCCTTTTTGCTTTGATTGCTGCTGTGACTACCTTCCTTTAGATAGTCGTCGTTTTGCCACCAGCGCGGGATCGTCACTTTGGGGGTTCAGATTCAGGTTTTGCCGTCGGTCTTCCTCCATCTGCAAGATCACAGTGAGATCATCGAACGTGGGTGCTTTCTCCGTTGCCGAGACTCCAGTATGAAGGTTTGGAAATCATCACACATCCCATTCATTGTAATTGCAACAAGATCTTCATCAGCCACCACTACTCCAATGGCCCCCAATCCGTCTTTAACATCCTTAATTCGCACTACAAATGCAGTAGCAGACTCCCTTTCATCCATCCTCATTGAAAATAGCTTGCTTTTCAGAGCCAAAACTCTGTTTGTATTCTAGGTCTTATAGAGATTTTTTATTTTCGTCCAGATCTCCACGGACGATTTAAAATCTCTAATGTGTGCAATAACATTGTCCTTCACAGACATCTTCAACAGGACTTTGGCCTTGTTTTCTCGTTTTTCCCAGTCTTCCTTTTGTGTTGTTGCAGTCGGCTTCTTCTCGTCGCCTGTCACTATAGCCCAAGCATTCGCACCTTCGAGCAGAGTTTGGATCTTAAACTTCCAGTTCGTGAAGTTAGATCTGTTGAGTTTACTAGACTCGTTAAGGTAAGATTCCATCATATTACTCATTGTGAATCTACTTAACAAAAAAAACAATACCTGTCAGATCGATTTGTCACCTCTACCACCGATCTACAGTGTCTGGCACTCCCGCTCCAATCAACAAATTTGGTGTTTCCAACATAGCCGAAACAATGATCTGATCACAATTGATCTGATCCACCTCTCCCGAATTGATCTGCCACTTCACCGATCCTGCTCCCCTTGCAGATTGCCAAACGAAGTCAAGGTTTCCTGCAGATCTCCTCCGGCTTTCCCAATCTGTCTCTCCCGGACTGATCTGCAACTCCGTCGATCTGCTCCATTTGCAAACCTCCAAATGAATTTCACGCTTTTCAGGGATCTCCTTAGTGCTACCCCAAGCGAAATATCCGCGCTAATTAAAAATCGCTTAGAGTAATTTAATTGGCGTGATTTCCCGGTAAAATCCTTCCTTAGCGCGCTTTATCCCTCAAATCTCGCACTCTAGCACATTTTATCCCTCAAATTTTGCGCTCTAGCACATTTTATCCCTCAAAATCCGCGCTAATCGGTCTTCTGGCGCGACTGTCAGCGCAAAACCGCGCTAATCAGCCTTTTTGCTCAGAAAAAAAAATTCCGAGTCTGATCCAGGTGTTCTGCAGTCCACCTACTCAATCGAGCACAGAGCTCTCGTGTACACACACAACCACAAAGGCACTTCAAGCCACACAGGCAATTCCACCACACAGGCAAGCTAGCTTCTACAGGCACTTCAGCCTCACAGGTGACAAAAGATCAGGCTCACTCAATCTGAGCTCTGATACCAAGATAAAATGTCAACTGTATTTGAAAAGAAAGAGATGTAGCTCTCAGGTGTGGTCTGCACCTGGAGACTACACTCACAAAACTTGAGAGATTTCTCTCGTTCACTCTATTCCGTAATGAATCAAAGATTACATCATTAAATACAACACTAGGAAATAGGAAGTTGCACCCAAACCCCATAACTATAGGATCTAATCCTAAACTAGGGAGAAAGTTACAACAATGTAACCATTTTCTCCATTAATAATAAAATAATATTAATTATTCTCAACTAAGATAAGGGGTGCATGACACCAGATTTATATTTCCCTACATTGTTCTTATTTGGATTGAAGAGAGCTCCCGGAAGTCCTAGTGCCAATTTAGTGCTAATGGAAATTTATCTCGTTATGCTCCTGATTATTTGAAATTTTGAAGGTACTATTTGCTTTCTGACGGGTCTGCACATGTCAATCCTGCCATTTGTGCTTTGGACAGGTATAAATCTTTATCTAGCCATGCATGAACAATAAGTGAATTGTATCAATCTTTCGTGAAGCTTCGTATGACTTTTGTTTGTTATTTAGAAAGCACACTAGTACAGTTATATAACAACTTCGCATGTGACTAGAAACTTCAGACTCTCCGCTTGAGAAGTAAAAGAAATTCGTGATATTGGGATTTTAACCAAAATCACAACCTCAACGAAAGAAGGGTTTACAGGGTTTTAAAATATGAAGACTATGGATTTAGGAGATCTGTGGTTTGTATCTTTTGAATCATTGACCGGAGAATCCACAGTATGAACATTTTTATACCAATGTTTCAAATCCCAAATGGGATCCATCATCAGGGTTTGAGAATGATGATAAAAGAGAGCAGATTAGACAGAATAAATACTCATGAGGGTAAATTTTAAGGAACAACATACTGTCGGCTAGAATCTTAATTTAATTTAATTTTATTTACATTTTTAATTTATT
>APFE031129023.1:0-24664 GCA_000404065.3 Pinus taeda
AAAAAAGGGGGAAGATGATGAAACATTGGAACAAAGGAACACAACCCTTACAAAGAAGAAACAAGAGCTCAAGAGGAAAATGGAGGAAGAGCTAAAGAAATCAAAAGTGTCAAGTGACCAAGGCCAGCATGAAAAGAAGAGGTGACAGGAAGAGGAAGAAAGGAAGAAGAAGCTAGAGGAAAAGAAACAGGAAGAACAGAGAGCCAAGGAAGAGGCAGCTGGAGGAAAAGAAGCGGGAAGAACAAATAGCCAGGGAAGAAGAAGAAATGAGAACAAGAACTAAAGGAACAAGAAGAAAATCTCAAGCATGCCAAGGATTTCAAGAAGAAATAGGAGCAAGCTAAGAAAGAGAATAAGTTGTTAGAATAAGAACAGAGGAAAAGAGAAGAAGAGGAAAGGAGAAATATACAGAAGGGAGAAACTAGTAAGACAATTGAACCAAACACAGAACAAGTCGAACTAGCTCCATTAGATTTTCCTACTTATACTCCCCTCACTGGAGGACATCTTCCCTTGTGAGAGATGGGCTTCCCTAAAGAATAAGAAGAAGAGGTATTGGACCTCACCAAACTAACCTTTGACCAAGTTAACCTCAAAATTAGGTAGGAAAGGAGGATATGTTATGCTAGAAACCATACAGAACCCTTATCAGTCACCAAAGCTAAAGAGATTGTTCCTGACACCACAGTTAATCCTGAAATGATCACCTCACCTAGAACTACATTTGTGACTGCAACTGAACACAATTTGGCTAGGATGAGCAAACAAATCATGAAGCTTCAAAAAAGGCTTTAAGAATTGGAGTAGGAGGTCGCAAAGGAAGAGAAAGATAGAAAGAGAGTAGAGGAAGAGAATGCCCTCTACTTAGTACATTCAAGTACAATGGAACTCCAAGCAACAATCAAAGATGAGGTCAAGATGCTCAGTGAAGCTAGGAAGATGGTATATGAAGAGATGTCAAAACTACATCACACGGTGGCACCAATCTTGGCCATACAAACCCATACAAAGGAGATAGATTCTATGCTAAAGGAGGTCGTTACCTCTCTAGATAGTATACACAATTGGTCTATCAAGTATATGGGGGCACCGACAGTAGTCTCGAAGAAGGATTGGATCACCATGAAAAATGTCAAGGTCTAGTTACGCATAAAGATCCAGTCAAAGGAAAAACTAGCCAAAGATGTAGATAGGGTGTTGGCTTCATATAGACACATTTTCAATGGTCTGGAATTGATTACGAAGGTCCATGGAGTTTTGTCCATTGGAGAAGTCGTGCATGTGAGAAAGAAGGAAGATATCTCATAGGAAGTCCAGGCATTCATCGACACATATAGACAAGTCGCCCGTGCAGATGACCTGCCCATTACAAAGGAAAATATCACACACTATGTGGTTGAACCAGTAAAGATGTATACAAAACTGGTAACCTTGGGCAATCAGGTGAATGCCAAAAGGACCACTCTTATACCAGATTCCCTCGAATTCTTGCACAGACGTGACAAAGAAAAACCACAGATCACCTCCATTGCAACTAAATACAAGTTGTGACACACTTACCTAATGGATAAAATCCACCTAGACATTCCTGAACTTTCTATTGTTAAGTTGATAGAGTAGATTTTTGGCTTATTTTGTGATTTTGGAAAATTAGGATAGGATAGGACAATTTTGGAATGTAAAGAGTGATAAGGAATTCTAAAGGTCACCAAGTAGTTGAAAGGTCATGAGGAAGCCCAAAGTTCAAGGGTAGGCCAAAGGTCACCCTAATTTTATAAATACACCCTCATGACACATTGTAAAGGACTTTTTAGCTGAGGACTTACTTTGGGGACACTATTTTTTTTAGAGAACTGATGCTCTTCTTATATATGCAAGGAGTAATTTTTATTTTCCACTATTGGATTACACAAATATTTTATGTCCTGGTGCCACAGGTATTATTTTCCTAATGGAACGGATGTTCCTAAGAGTTCTCTGATACATAGTCTATTCATGTGTTATCTTGTACTACAAACATTTTTTTACTATGCATGGATGGTATATGACTTGCTAACTCAATGCTTCTATTGGTGAATTGTTTTGTTGACATTCGCGTAATCTTATTTTGGACTGTGTGCTCGCTTATGCTTATAGATGCTTGATTATTGTGAACTATTTTATAATTGTTGAACACTTTCTTATATAGACATGAATCTTATCTGAAATCTGTTAACAATTAATTTATGTAAGGTTTATATTATCTATAATATTGTTATTCATGGTGTTCATGTTATAAACTTTTTTCGGTTATTTCCTTGTATTTATTGAAGCTCATGCGTTCAAATTATTTTGTATCCCACCTCTATCCGAAGTGATCTAAACTCACCTGAGCGGCAGTTGGGCCTACATACCAGATGATATCCCTAAATCAAATGGTGCAAGGCCTAGTTGTGATCCTACACTGGGGGGATCCCCTTCATTGTTTGTGGAGAATTTTGGCCTGTCAATATATTTTGCACTAGAAAAAGGGCTTGATGGCAGGTACCAATAGGCATCCTCACATTGAAACTTCCCATCGAGCTAGTAACCAACCCCGTCCCACAAACCCTCCCAAAATACCATACCATCCCTCTTTTGGCCACCTTTCTTGAAGCCCCATCAAGGGAATTTCTAACCTCCACTACTTGAAGATGCATCGAAAGGAAATGAAATTCCTCTCTTTGAAGTCAAAAATGCATAGATGAGGGCCCTACACCCTATTATGCATCAGTTCACTATGGGTTTAAAGTGCATCCTTTCCACTAACTCCCTGTCTAATCCATGCACCTCCATGCCTCATCACACACGTCAAGGCGTATTGGTTAATTCCATATCTCAGCTAATCAGGCTAGTGCTCAATGACTATGCAGACGTCATTGAAAGGATCTCAATCAAAGGGATTAGAAATTCCTCTAGCATCTAAAGGAGAATATACTAGGAGTGAAATCACTAGGGGAAACAACCAATCACGACAGGGAGAAACATAGGGAAACAATCAAGTGCCCCTAGAAGATACCCCTGTGAACAACCAACCTTTGAGAGAGAATACTGAAGAGACCGTAGGACAAGGGGTTGGGGATAATCTCAAAGACCGCATTAGCTTTTGCAATAATGAGCAGCTCCTTAGATTCCATGTGAATCTGAGGAACTTTAGGAATACAAGAAACATATGGGACCTAGGACACCTCAGAGTTCCCCTAGAAATGGTAGGCACCCTCCCCACACTAGTGGGGGGTCAAGCATGGAGAGTGAGTTAGAGGGGAATCCCAATCACCCCCTTTTTCCTCCCCCACTGAGAAGCAATTATCGTCAACCTTTGGCCTGGATGGCTTAATCCCCATTAGGCATCCAAGGCCAACTCCATGGCATGCCTCTCCAGGTTGAGAAGCACCTCCCAAAATTCAACCCCAAGAAGGGAACCTCAGTGGACGACCACACCAATAATTTCCACTTAGCCTTGTAGATGATGAGAGTGCAACATGATGACATGGCTTGTCACCTTTTCCCTCACACTTTTGAAAATAAGGCCACTACATAGTATCAATATCTTCCTGTAGCTTCGATTAGAGCGTGGAAATAATTTTGGAAAACCTTCCTTGATAATTTTTCAGAAGATAAGACACCTTCTATGCCCCTGACTGAGCTCAATATGTTAAAGTTCCATAAGAAGTATAAGGTGAAATATTTCAAACAAGGATTCACTATGATTTTGAATAAGTTCTCGACATACATGGCTCTTGATGATTTCATCACCATCGATTATTACTCCAGAGCCCTTCCATGGGACATCGTTGTGTTCACTAAATGCGAAGCTAAACCCACCTCAGTAGATAACTTTGCAACAACTTTGGAAGTTGAGAAGGATTTGTTTTCTAAAGGTGCCCTCGAGCATGATTCACGAGATGAGACTAAACTATCCGCTAAGAAAAATCAAGCCTCAACTATTAAGCCTATCAATAAATACAAAGATTCCTTTGATTTCAAAGGGTTAGCCAAATCTTTAAAGCATTTGAAAAATGAGGTTTCTGAATTGAAAAGGAAGACTAATGATTCCTCCTTAATAGGGAAGCCCTCCAAACCTTTCTTTCGAAATACCAACAATCCACCCACTAAATCATGTCAGGGATCCAGTATGAATTTTGATATGGAAGAATTAGGAAAAGACAATTTTGCACTTTCCATGAGGCCTCTCATTCTGAAAAGATCTACCCTCAATGACTCCACAACATGATTGTCGTAGCAACCCAACTCATGGAATATCATGCCATGGGAGAGGGTGAGGAGGAATCCAATGATCTAGAACAGGAAACCACACCTCCCAATGATGATACTCCTTCCATCATGCTAACTTTCGAATTCATCTACGAAGGAGAGGTTTTGACTGTTCACGAAGCCCTTGTAGGAGACACCCCTCCCCTAAAGCATCCAAAAAATTACAGCCTCAGGAGTAAGGGGCCTATGTCAAACTCCACCCTGGAAGAAAAGAAAAGGGATCTTTTAAGAAGGATCCTTCCACCCAGCAACACCAGCCAACCATCCACCCCTACCCCTAAGGGGGCGCTTGGCCAAAGCCCCATGGTTCCCCCAACAAGTGGCAAAGGAGACACCTCCATACCTAGAGGCTTGACCAAAGGCAGTACAATGAAAACCACCTTGTCCCCGCAAAACTCTCCGGCATACTCTTCAAACATGGACTTGGATTATAATATCATTGAGGACATGAAGAAGATGCTAGCCAACATCTCTTTGTCTGAGCTTGCCAAGTTGACTAGCCAGCACACCTTGATCGTTAAAACTTCCACCTCCTCTTCTGCATCCATGAAGCCTTCCTTGTCAGTCAAGACTAACTCCTCAAGTCGATCTCATGCCATAATTGACCTTCAAGCAATTTTAAATGCCGCAAATGTAAACTCAAGAGGTTCAACTCCCCCTTTCCTTTTGACCTTCAAAATCTTTAACTACAATGTGCACAATTTCCTCAACTCTGACACATCAACCAACATCATGCCCTGGTTAGTATGCAAGAAACGAAACATCCATCCCGAGCGAAAAGATGTGAAGATCATTCAACAGGATAGGTACCAATTTCCTTCCATCGGTGAATTGAATAATGTGATAATCAGGTTGTCCTCTGATACTCAGGTGCATTAGTGCATCGACATAATTGTGCTTGACATCCTGGAAGCCTATGGGTTACTCCTTAGTAGGGACCGGTCCTGTAAACTCCAAGGCTACTTTTCCATAGACTTGTACCACTTATGGTTGCCATAAAAAGGAAAGAATAATCAAATCAGAGTCAACAGTGAGCCTTGCATGAAACACACCTTCACTAATCTCGAAGACTCTAATGAGCCGATTAGCTTTGCTCATGAAGAGATAAGGGTGTGATTTCTTGAGACATTGATGGATTTTTATGAGTCCAAATTTTCAATCATTCCCCCTAATGCTTAGCTAGAGCTCCCATCGCACAACCCAGCTGATGAAAATGAAATTTGCACCCTAAATTTGCATACTCAAACCTACCTATTCTCATTGATGAAAGTTGGAGCCATATTACAATGAGTCCAAGACTCACGATAAGGCTAGAGTGGGTTGCATCCTTCTGGATCCCAAAAGGAACATATTTTTTATTTATTGCAGGTTTGAGTTCCAATGCACCAACAACACTGGAGAGTACAAGGCATTGATCCTCAGCCTCAAGAAAGCTATAGATCTTAAAGTTGAGTGTGTGAAGCTAATCGGTGAATCTGAAATCATTACAAGACAGATACAGAACATAATTCATTGTTTGTCACCACACCTAAAGAATTACCAGTAAGAGGTATGGCGCCTGATCGGTTCTATTAATTATTTTTACATTACTTTTGTTCCTAGATTCAATAATTCCGCTGTCAATACTCTAGAAAATGCAGTAGCCAGATTTACACCCCTTAGGGATGGTTTTTCAATTGAAATTGTTTATAAACCGGTCATCCTTGATAATATAACTAACTTATGTGTTTTCAATGATGACTAACTATTATGAAACCAGCTCACAAAAAGATAGAAAAGATAAATCAACGACTTCAAAATCAGCCTGTTCGAGGGTGTAACCTCCTTTACATTACACAAATGAACAATTCTTGGATGCTACAAATGACTAAACCTCCTTTCTATATATAGGAGTCTAAGGGGTACAATAATATAAGGGTACAATAATAACAATAATGGGCTTCTATGGGGAACACTAATAACAATATGGGGACAATAGGGGCACAATAATAACAATAAGGGCTACAATGACAATAGTAATGGGGGAATCACTAGTATTATAGGGACCTAACATGCCCCTCTCCTTCAAAAAAGTGTTCTCCTAAACGCTTAAGTAGTTCTAGATGCTTCTATATAAAATTCTCATCCTCCCATGTGGAATCTTCAGTGGGGAAGTTCTTCCACTTGATGAGATACTATGAAATTGATCGATTTTGTAGCTGTCGAGTTCTTATTTCTATAACTGCTTCAGGTTCCAACATGATTTTTCCTTCCTCGTTAAGTTCTAGAAATATTGTTTGAATTGGGAGCTTGTTACCTATAACCTTCTTTAAACATGAAACATGGAAAATTGAGTTCACTCTACAAGTTGCACGAAGCTCCAGTTTGTATGCCACAGTACCAATATTTTGCAACACCTTGTACGGACCATAATACTTTGGTGATAATTTATTGTCCTTCTTACCTTGCTAGAGGGACATTTGTTTATATGGTAGTAGCCGTAGGAATACCCAGTAACCTACATCAAAACTTATTTCTTTGCGATGTTGGTTTGCTTGTTGTTTCATTCTATTATGCACCAAAATTAGGTTATCCTTTAAGAGTTGGAGAACTTGTTGTTAATGCTCGATGTGATCTTCCATGGCTTGAAACTTAGAATTTTCTCTTAAATATGATGTGATGGATGGTGGATGATATCCATAAAGTGACATAAATGGGGTCATTTTTGTTGTAGTATGGAAGGAAGTGTTATACCACCATTCAGTGAGAAGCAACCATTTGACCCATTGTGTATGTTTATCAAAGACAAAGCAACGAAGATATCCTTCCAAACATTTGTTTACTATCTTAATTTGCCCATCAAATTGAGGACTATAAGATGAGCTATGAGTTAACTGAGTACCGAGACAAGAAAATAGTTATGTCCAAAAATTTCTAGTGAATGGGTTTCCATGTAGCTTTTGAATTGTTTCCATAAATGCAGTAGAAATTGTACTAGCTTTAAATGGATGAGATAATGCACAAAAGTGTGCATACTTGGTAAGTTTTTCAATTACCACCATGATGACACTTTTTCCTTTGGACTTGGGTAAACCTGTGATAAAATCCATTAAAACCTCCTTCCAATGTTGGATTAGAATGCATAAAGGTTGTAATAGACCTGGGGTCTTAATTGTTTCAACTTTATCTTGTTGGAAAACCAAACATTCTGCCACAAACTTTTGAATATCTTATTTAAGGCCATCCCAAAAAAATTCCTTCTTAACCCTGTGGTAAGTTTGTAAAAATCCTGAGTACTCTGGTAAGGGAGACGTGTGCAATTCCATAAGAATCTTTTGTTTGAGTTGAGAATTATTACATAGGTATAAGCGATCCTTGTACCATAACAAATCATTTTTCTAGCTAAATGTATCAGATGTACTGGGATCTTGTTGTAACTTTTGAATGAGTACCCATACTTCTTCGTCATTCTTTCATTCATCACTTTCTTCATTTATCCAATCTGGTTGGATAATAGAAATGGCGCAAAGAAATGCTTCCACATCCTCATCCTTTCTTGAGAGTGGATCTGCCACAACATTTTTCTTCCCTTTTTTGTAGATGATTTCATAGTCATAACCCAACATCTTTGTGACCCATTTTTGTTTCTCTTCTGAAGATAATATTTGTTCTAAAAATTATTTAAGACTATCATGATCCATTTTTACCTTGAAGTGTCTTCCCCTTAGGTAGGGTCTCCATTTCTCAAGTGGATGTAGTATTGCCAACGTTTCCTTCTCATAAATAGCTTTGTGTAAATACTTTCCTATGATCTGACAACTTTCGAAAGCAATGTGTCTTTCTTCTTGCATTAAAACAATACCAATTCCATTTCCTAAGGCATCACATTCCACAATAAATATTTTTGTGAAGTCCAACATAGCTAAGACCGGTCCTTGTCACATTTCCTCTTTAAGATGTTTAAAGGCTTTTGTTACTTCTAGAGTCCATGAAAATGAATCTTTCTTCAACAATGTTGTTACAGGTGCTACTATTCTTCCATAATACTTAACAAACTTGCGATAATACCCTATCAACCTGAGAAATCCTCACATATGCTTTATTTATGTGGGGATTTTCCATTCCTTAATGGATTTAATTTTGATAGGGTCTACCTTAACACCTTCATGAGATATAATATGACCCAGATATTCCACCTCTTGTACTCCAAAGAAACATTTGGAGCTTTTTGCATATGATTGTTTCTCCTCCAATAGTTTGAGAACCCTGTCAACATGTTGAACATGACTTCCAAGACATGTTGTAGATTAGTATAATCATCAAAAAATATAAACAACATGTTTTCTAAGGAAGGGTTTGAAAATGGAATTCATGAAACCTTGAAATGTAGAAGGTGGCATTGGTAGGCCAAAAGGCATGACCAAAAAACTCAATGATGACCCTCATGAGTTCTAAATGTTGTTTTCAAAATGTCTTCAGTCTTCATTCTGATTTGATGATATCCTGAATGAAGATCCAACTTCGTGAAGTAAATTGATCCATGCAATTCATCCAATAATTCATCAATGACAGGAATGGGAAATTTATCTTTAATAGTGAGATTTTTGAGCTCCCTATAATTCAGACACATGCACCATGATCCATCCTTCTTGTGCACCAATACTACTAGAGAAGAAAAGGAATTTTGACTAGGTTCAATTATACCAGCCTCTAGCATTTCTGTAACCATACGTTCACTTTCACTCTTTTGGGAATAGGTATATCTGTAAGGCCTGATGTTTGGAGGAACACTTTCAAGGGTTTAATGGGCCAAAGTGTGTTGGTTTACCTCGATGATGTCACTACCTTTTTGAAAAGAAGGTCCAACCACCTCCACCATCTGAAGCCGATTTTCGAATGATGCCAGAAATATGGGATTTCACTTAACCCCAAGAAAAGCATATTTGCGATCTCCAAGGGAAATACCCTTGGGAATATCATCACCAAAGATGGAATCAGCGTTGATCCTAACCACATGAAAGGTATATCATAGATTCCTCCTCCAAGCAGCAAAAACGGTATGCAATCTTTCCCTGGTAAAATCAATTTTCTTTGCAAATTTACTTCAGATTTTTCCCAAATTGTTAAGCCATTGCAGAACATGATCAAGAAAGATTCAGTGTTCAAGTGGAACCAAGAAGAAAAGGAGGCTTTAAATCACATCAAGAAAGTTATCATTGAGGCCCCTTCCCTCTTCAACCCAGACTTTAGCAGGGACTTCATCTTATACAATTTTTCCTAAGATTCATCCTTAGCTGCAGTCCTCACGCAAAAGGATAAAAACAATGATGAACATCCTATATCTTTCATGAGTGGAGGATTGCAAGTCATAGAACTCAATTACCCTGACATAGATAAGAAATCATATGTAGTGTACAAAGCAGTGAAACATTTCAGACTGTACATTCTCAAAAACCATGTCACGGTGATGGTTTCATACCCTACTGTTAGGTCACTCTTCATTCAACAAGATTTGGGTGAGAGGAGAACCAGTTAGATGACTTCCCTCCAATAATATGATTTGGAGTTCAAACCCTCACACATGGTGAAAAGGCAGGGGCTGTGAAAACTAACAGTTGAAGCCATAGATCAATGAGGTGAGGAGGTAGAATATAAGGAGCATGAGATCGAAATGTACCAGAATGAGCTACTTAGCTCCCATGACCCCTCTTCATCGTAATCTGACCTGAAGCAATACCTAGGGCAAGGAACCCTACCACCTACCTTATCCGCAAAGAAGAAGAGGGAAATAAGGTTGAAATTTGCTTCATATCAAATGGTTCAAGGTAACCTGTTTCGAAAACACCACCTTGGCATGCTACTGAGATGCTTGTAATATGATGAAGCCCAGTCGGTATTGAAAGAGTTGCACAATGGAATGGCATGGGACCACTATGCTAGCAACACCACTGCCCAGAAGATTATGTGAGCAGGGTTCTACTGGCCCACACTCTTCAAGGATGCAAATTTTTATGCTCAGAAGTGCCCCACCACTGACTATTTCACCAAGTGGGTCGAAGCAATTCCGTTACAGAAAATCAATGACAATGAGGTAATATATTTTGTCAATCAATATATCATGGCTAGGTTTGGTGTCCCAACCTCACTTGTGTTTAATAATGCTACATATTTTTCAACTCTAAGGTTGTATGATTTTTCTTTGGAAACATAATTGGTTTAAAACATTCAGCCAACTATTATCCTCAGGGGAATGGCCTAGAGGAATATACTAATAAAAACCTCATCTGCATCCTCAAGAAAACTTGTTATCCTACCAAAGAAATTGGCACAATTCCCTCAAAAATGCCTTGTGGGCTGATAGGGTTATGGCGAAACCATCCCTCGGGATATCCCCCTACTTTTTAGTTTATGGGAAAGAAGCCATCCTACCACCGAACCTCTACCTCTTTGCCCTCCAATTGTCTTAAGAATCACAAGGCTCCCCTTTCCCTACCATTCAAAACCACATCGACACGCTCCTTATATTGGAAGAGGAGAGACAAAAGACTAGGGAGAAGTTTGTCGTTCACCAAAATCAAATTAAGAGGTGGTTTGACAAGAAATTTGTAGGAACCCATGAATTCTAGGTAAGAGACCTAGTTCTTAAGTGGGATAGGGCCCATGAGGACAAGGGAAAACACACCAAGTTCCAAGCCTTATGGATTGGTCCTTTCCAATTCAAAGAGAAAATTGGCCAACATACCTATAAGTTGCAAACTTTGGGAGGGTAGGTTGAACCCCTTCCTATGAATTTCCAAGACCTCAAATTCTAGTTCACCTAGCGGCCCTCGTGGCTACTAACCCACCTTGTATTATAGTTCCCTTTTGTTTTATCTTTCCCGTTAGTTTATCTTTTTAGTTCTGTTTTTATTTCCATTTTTCCTTGAATAAAAGTTTGGGATGTCGGGCTAAGGTTGAAGTGCCCCTACACTTTGGCTCAGATTGTTTCTCTATGGAACTGCCTTTTGACAAAATACTACATCATGACAAAAATAGAGTATTGAAACTTGCCATAGTGGGGAACTAATTGTCATCCACAGTCTCCTATCTTGTGTCGGCCTATCCTAGCTGCTGACTTGACCTGAATTGTGTGATGTTCTTGCTCACCCATTAGATCAAGAGTGGGGGGAAGCTGAAGAAAACTCTTTGGGCATACACATATTTTGGAAAAATAATAAGGTCTCTAAAAAACCAGAAAAGACCTCTTTGCAAGTCAAATAAGTTGGGATCCCTCATCCTCCTAGGCTTACATAGCCACATGAATAAGTCAAAATAAGCACAAATAAATAAGTGCCAATGAGCACATCAATTAACTAATAAGGGCTAAAGGGTTGAGAAATTATTCCCGTGCAAAGAGGTGAAGCAACGACTCCATTGAGGTACTATCTAGGCTCACTGGCAGCGGAATAACATTCATGATTTCTAAGTAGTGACTCTGCTGGGGTACTATTCAAGCTCACTGGCAATGGAGCAATACCAGAGTACCATAACTATTATACCAAAAATACTTAAATCTCATATCATTACTTCAACTTCCTTTCCTCCCTAAGCCAACAAGAATTGATACCATTTTGTCTGTATTAAAGGTCGTGTTTTTAGCAACAAGGGATAGTTGACCAATGTTAAGGAGAGACCTGAAATCATCAGCAAGACCTGCAACTCTATAAAACAACACTCTTTGAGGTTTGCCTTAAGCTATGCCATGAGATGTATTGAGATCCTAGAGTACTAGCGATGAATCGCCAATTGTTGTAGTCGTTGCAACAACCCCTCCAAAATTTTAAACTCTTCAAAATTTAGGAGCCCCTTTACCTTTTCAAGAGTTTCCACCCATCCTTAGAGTCTACTCGGGAGCTCAAAAAACCATAAAAGTCTCAAAAGAACCAAATTCTCTTCCTCACTGGCCGACCTAAGTCCTAAATCAAGTCTAAGTCATCCAGTCACAGTGCTTGATGCGACCTATTCTTCTCCTACAAATTTTGTGACCCATGTGACCTTTCCAAACAATCGAGTCACATAGGTCATATCAGTTAACCTAGCGATATCCACGACTATCGTGACCAATTGACAAGGAAATCGTTGTGTTGTAGAGGTCGCAAAGGCCTAATCATCCAGACATGCAACCTCTACGACCCATGCAACCTAGCGACCTTTGGGTCACAAAGTCGTAGAGGTCACAATGGTCGCACACTTCCCCAACTCATTCCTTGCAACCTATGTGACCCCTATACATGCGAATAAAGTTATATATATCGACCTCGACCTTCTCATTTGTAATGCTTCTTTGGTCGCACGAAAGGCAGGGAAGCTCTATGAATAGGCGATGCACGTGACTTTTGCAGGTAGGTGACCTTTCTGTTTCCCCCACAACCATTTTTTCCTTATAGTTATCATCCTCCCCAACCCCGACCCTACAAATTCCTACCCTGGCAGGTTTCATCCATAATTTAACCCCATTTCCATCATAATTCTTGACTAAATGGCTCTTTTACTTCATGAGCCTCCCTCAGTACCTCATTCCCCTTAATGGCCCTAAGCTAACCTTCTTCCCCCCCGCAAGTTGACCCATTTGTCTATGGGGAGTTCTAGAAACCCCTCTAAGGCCACATTCATCTCCTCGAATTGTCCAAATCACAGGTTGCATGGCCTTAGGCCGCGATAGGAAAATTTGTGTGACTTGTGCTACCCGCGACCCTTGCCACCTTAACACCCGCGACCTTGTGACATGCACCCTGAGGCTTGACCTACCCAGTCGCTAAGTCACAACCTAATCTATACAACTCTTGCAACCTCCTTCCCCTTGTGACTTTCCCAAAAACCCTCTCCCAGCCCCTCAATTTTGATGTTTGTTTTTAGCACTCTCATGTTGTCTCTCTCATCATGGAATTATTTGTTTGATATGCTAGCTAGCCTAGATCCCAACTTCATCTCCATCTCCTCTTTCGAAGATGAGATGGCACCTCCTACTATGAATTCTTCCTATAAGAGCTCTCGGAGTAGTTTAGAGGAACTCCATCAATACGAGGAACCCTCTATCTATAGAGAGATGGTCTGCAACATTAGTAAAAGCATGAGGATTTCCTAGTATGAAATTTATGAGGAGTTCACCAAGCCAAGCATACTAGAGACCCAGGAGGGCTTCCTTATGTACCTAAACGTCAAGAGGTCCAAGCTCCACAAGATAGCATCGCACCCTCCAATTTTCCCATGTGTTGAAACCCTTAACTGGATCATTCAAAGCACAGACACATATTCATGGATATTAAGGGACCATATTGTTGCACCACTAGCATCAATCTCCTCTACAGACACTGCTACTTACTACATGCTCCCTAATAAATATGAAAATTTCAACACCCGGTGGCTCTCCAACTTCGTGACTCCTACCAAAGACATCCTTAGGGAATGGTAGCAAGACCTATCCAAGTTTTGGGTTAGGATAAACCAGATATACAACATTGATGGGCTCACGAAGGTCTATCAACTGATCACCACCATGATGAACCACCTGTATGGGAGAGAATATTGTGATGTGTTCCATGGTACATGGGTTCCTGTTGTGTACATTGTCACCACCCGTGGAACAATTTTTAACTGGGCCAGCATTCTCATGTTGGGCTCGAGGATGAACATAATTGCAACAAAGCAGCCACAGCCAGATTAGCCACTAGAATTCTATATGGCCTCATACCTTCTAGACGCATTTTGTGCAAGCTTCCAATTCTACAACTGGAGATACAATTGGGATACATCAGTAGCCAGCCCAATACACCATCATTACAATATCTTCTGGGACACCCGCTATAAGGGTATGACTGATTTCATTTATGAGTCTTTTATTGCCCCATTATATCAGCGATTGTTCGAAGAAGAATAACCTTGTATGTCGAAGAGGCCCATGGAAACCATTGTCAAGGTGGCACATTGGTTCCCGATCCAGGAGGGTACATTTATTAGAGTTTTCGGTTCCTATAAGGCCCCGTATGCTCTTCCCAGGTTCCTAACAGATAAAGTGCTCTTGCGGGAAATGTGTTACCAGATGGCGCATGTTTCTCAAAATTACTAATTAAAGGGAAGAAGAAACCATGGTCATCTTTCCCTCTTGTCATCGGAGTCTTTGCGGTAGAAAACTTCAAGCAAGTAGAGGCAGAGGTTGAGGCTTTAAAAGGGAGTCACTTTGTAACCTTGAAGCATCACACATATGACTTTGAGAAGGTTGTATTTTCTCACTGCAACAAAGATAATTTTAACTCGTCATATCCACATGTCATACAAGATCATGAGGATAGAGTCACGAATTGGAATAATGCCACCAGGGAACTCATCCCTAGCAAGAAATAGGAAAGAGACGAAGAGATTCTTGAACACTCCCAGGAGAATGTTAGTTTTCAAGAGAGGTCATCCACCTTAAAGAAGAAGCAACAAGAGAAATAGAAGGCCACTGGGAAACTCAAGAAGAAAAAGGAGAAAGAGGTGGAAGATGTCCCAAATGACCCAGAAAAGGGGGAAGATGATGAAATGTTTGAACAAAAGAATGTAGCCCTGACAAAGAAGAAACAAGAGATCAAGAGGAAAGTGAGGAAGAGCTCAAGAAATCAAAAGAGTCAAGTGACCAGGGCCAACTTGAAAATAAGAGGTGATAGGAAGAGGAATAAAGGAAGAAGTAACTAGAGGAAAAGCAACAGGAAGAACAAAGAGCCAAGGAAGAGGAAGAAAAGAAGAGGCAGTTGGAGGAAAAGAAGTGGGAAGAGCAGATAGCCAGGGAAGAAGATGAGAAGAAGAAACAAGAACAATAACTAAAGAAACAAGAAGAAAATCTCAAGTAGACCAAGGAGCTCTAGAAAAAACAAGAGCAAGTTTAGCAAGAGAAGAAGCAGTTAGAAGTAGAACAAAGGAAAAGAGAAGAAAAGGAAAGGATAAATACGGAGCATGGAGAAAATAGTAAGACAACTGAAAGAGACACAGAACAAGTTGAACTAGCTCCATTAGATGTTCCTCCTTATACTCCCCTCACGAAAGGACATCTTCCCTTGCAAGAGCTAGCCTTCCCTAAAGAAGAAGAAGAGGAACTGGACCTCACCAAGCTCAACTTTGACCAAGTTAGCCTCAAAATCAGGCAGGAGAGGAGGAAATGTTATGCTAGAAACCCTACATAACCCTCATCAATCATCACAGCTAAAGAGATTGTTCCTGACACCAAAGTTAATACTAAAATGATCTCCTCGACTCAAACTCCAGTTGTGACTGCAACTGAACACAATGTGGCTAGGATGAGCAAACCGATCACGGAGCCCCAAAACAGGGTTTATGCATCGGAGAATAAGACTGCAAAGGTAGATCGAGATAAAATGAGAGAAAAGGAACAGAATGCAACCCTCCACTTAGTACATTCTAGTACAATGGAACTCCAGGCTACAATCAAAGATGAGGCTAACACGCTAAGTGAAGCCATGGAGATGGTATATAAAGAGATGTCAAAACTACATCACATGATGGCACCAATCATGGCCATACAAATCAATACAAAAGAGAGGGCTTCTATATTAAAGGAAGTCATTATAGCTCTATATAGTATACATGAGTGGTCGGCCAAGTATCCGGGGACACCGGTGGTATTCCAGAAGAAGGATTGGATCACCATGAAAAATGTGAAGGTCTAGCTACGCATCAAGATCCAGTGAAAGAAAAAAATAGCCAAATATGTAGATAGGGTGTTGGCTCCATATAGACACCTTTTCAGCAGTCTAGAATCAATGATCAAGGTCCATGGGGTTTCTTCCATCAAAGAATTCAAGCATGTGAGAAAGGAGGAAGATATCTCACAAGAAGTCTAGGCATTTGTCGACACATATAGACATGTCACCCACACAGATGAACTTCCCTTTACAAAGGAGAATATCACATGCGATGTGTTTGAACCGGTAAGGATGTATACAAAATGGGTAACCTTGGGAAATTAGGTGAATGCCAAAATTACCACTCTCATACCAAATGACCTCAAATGAATTCACAAACATGACGAAGAAAAAACATAGATCACCCACATTGTAGCTGAATACAAGTTCTGGTGCACTTACTTGATGGAGCAACTCCACCTAGAGATTACCAAACTTTCTATTGTTAAGTTGATAAAGAAGATTTTTGGCTTATTTTGTGATTTTGGAAAATTAGGATAGGATAGGACAATTTTGGAATGTAAAGAGTCATAAGGAAGTCTAAAGGTCACCAAGTAGTTGAAAGGTCATGAGGAAGCCCAAAGGTCAGGGGTAGGCCAAAGGTCACCCTCATTTTATAAATACACCCTCATGACACATTGTAAAGGACTTTTTAGCTGAAGATATACTTTGGGAACACTATTTTTTTGAGAGAACTGATGCTCTTCTTATATATGCAAGGAGTAATTTTTATTTTCCACTATTGGATTAGGCAAATCTTTTATGTCTTGGTGCCATGGGTATTATTTTCTTTATGGATCAGATGTTCCTCGGAGTTCTTTGATAAATAGTCTATTCATGTGTGTAAGGCTCTCAGTCATTTAACCAGAAATGTAAAGCTCTCAAACATAATATGTGTTTTCTTCAAATTTGTTTGCAGCTTAAATGACTTAACCAACATTTATATAACTAAATTACTCAGTTTGGTATGAAGTACCTACCTGTATTCCTACAGTTGATGATGCCTCAAGCTGCTCCTGCTTCTGTTACCAAAATATCAAAACCACCGAGCCAAACTAAGCATAACCTTGATACTCAGTCCAATAAGCTTCTCAATTGAAGCAGACTATTCCCTCGTGCCCAGAAACCTTAGAACAACAAGGCTCTCCTTCTGAATTTTTCCCCTCTTCAGTATATCTCTTCCCTTGGATCTTTCGTCTGCTCCTGATGCACCTCCAGAACTATTCCCTACCTCCTATATGTTGTTTCTTGGTAGTGGATGCCCCCTCTACTAGCAACCCACCACTTCTCCTTATGGTGACACCCTTCCCGTGTCACATGATATGTATTTATTTTTAAAGGTATATTGATACGTATTATGAGTTTTGGTTTAATATTATTTTTTGTTTGTTTTTAATATAAAGGTCCTAGGTTCATACTAGGTACCTTATATTTAATTTATTTTTTATCATTTTATTAATTTATTAATATTCTAAGATATATAATTATATAACCATATTTTAAGATTAGATTAATTTTTAACATCTATCTCTTTGTAATTATTTTTACATTATACATTTAAATTTATATCATTGGTATTTGCCCATTAATCATGATGCATTAAGCAATATGGGTGTTGATGGGTGAATATAACTTCTATTTGAAGGAATGTCATGATATTTAATACTTATAGTTAATTTAGTATATAAATACTAGTGTAATGCATGTGATACATGCATATGTAGCTATCATATGCATGCATCGTATGCTTGCTAATATTCTTGTGTTCTCTATATTATAGATAGGTCATTACATACACCCCCCCTTCAGAAAAATTTGTCCCGAAGTTAGATTTTTTATCTTATATGAGTACTTATGATAGCAATTAGTACATTCTTCTTAGGATTGTGTATCAAGGTTATATTATTAATTAATGTGAGGAAACTATAAAATTGGCGTTTTGAATACTTCTAGGTTTATAACTTTAATGATCATGCCTTACTTCAATCAGGTTCCCAAGCTATTACAAAATCATCCTATCCTTCCTAATCTCTTCTGCCCCCATCCTATCCATCCTCTACTGGAGTATGTCATGGCATCAATTATACTAACCTAACCATTCATAAACTCTAAGGATGGCAGCGTCAGCTATACCGACCTGATTCCCAGTAGGCATCTAGCAGTCATCATCACACGTCTAGGGGAGCGTGATTCACACAGTTCTCCCATGACTCTAGGGTTCGGAGGATAAATGGTGGGCAACACCTCCACCCCTCCCAGTAGAATCAGGGTTAATACCCTATCATGGAATCTCTTTGAGCCTTAATTGTTCTGAAGTTTTTGTCATCACGTGGTCATTTTGGTAACAGATATTATCTGCAATCATAAACACTTGTCCATGTATTTATAAAATGTGCATTAACATATTCAGAAAAAAATAGCTTATGTATAATCCATACATGTCAACTACAGTCTAACATACTTTGCCATATTCTATTCATGTCATTAGCTTTCATATTAAAATGTAATAATTCTTTGATTTCTATCTCATCAATCATATTGATATGCATAAATGAAACAAAAATATAATAACTATGTAGATAATTGTGTCTTGCACACCAGCTTGGCCATTTCCTACTCATGAAATTTAAGATCCCTTAAATGCTTGGTCAAAGAGTTTAGAGGTACAATATCATCCTTTGTTCTTTCCTTCCTCTTTGTGACATATAATATAATAAGAAACACCTCCCCTCATGCAAATTTTAATTTCTTCCTAGTTCTATTAACTTTCACATTAGAAGAGTCCAAATCAACCATTTTTGTCTTTTCCTAATTCCAATGCTCACAGTGTATAATAAATGTGGTAATTACTATTTGACAGTGTATATTTTACTTGCTGAGGGTGTTATTTTTACAAGGCAACATATGGGTTCGAGAAATTGATAAGAAATACAGAGTATTAAGAAGTAATGAAGAACACATCCACTGCAACAAGGATTGCCTCTTTAAACTTATTGCAAAAATCCATGAAATTGAAAGTCAGATAACATCATAGATTGCATAATTCAAAGGATTTTTTTGGTGGACTTAAAATATCAATTGGCAGTTGAGGATGCTCAATGCAACCTTATCCAGAATTTAACACTCAAACTAAATAATGTTGACCAGTTAATAACTTCGAACCAAAGGGATTTTGCAAACTTGTAAGGAGCGGATCTATAGAAGGATGCATCAATTTATAAGGAAATGGTACCCTGAGTTCGGAAGCTAAATTAGCAAGTACAGTTTTGGGGATACTACCACCCACTATGCTTATTGCTTATTTAAATGTTTTTTAGGACTATTTTAAAAATAAAGGCATGCTTTATAGAATATATTGTATAAAGAAGCATTGGATAGTTTTGCAGAAGGTTAAGACCAATTTGTGTTTTGGGCCTGTATGAGGGTCTATGGACTATGCAACTGAGATTTTGAAACTATATAAAACAATATCATGTTCAATCTCTGTTGTAGCTTTTACCGTAACAATTTAATAATGCAATTTACCCTATTATTGTTAAATAAGAAAATTAAATAAAAACAATTGCACAATATAATTCTAAATGTTTAAACACTTTGTTTTCAATAATAATATAATTTAATTTTTAGGTGATAGTGAAACCAAACAGTGTATGAGATTTATTTTTTTAGTGTAATAGAACCCAGGGTGTTTAAGCATGCAGGTAGAGGAGATTACACAATAGGTTAATGATGAGCAGCCAATAATGTAAAAGTGTATGCATATAAATTTGTAGCTAATTGATACTTTTCTTTTAAAAATTGGTCAAATTGATGCTTCACAAATTCTTTTAAGATTTTCATTTTAGTTTTTATTTTAAAACGAAGCAATTGTACCTCATAACTACACTGTCATGTATTTATCTTGAATTCTTGTTTCACCTCCATAACCTTCCAATCTTCAATTTTCATTCTTACATACCCTAACCATCATTATTTTCTAACATTGGCTCCACCATGGTCACAGTCTTCTTCTTCTTTTTTCCACTTCACTTCTTATGGTTTTGTTATGGTCACAAATTTTGGTATTCAACTCAATAAAAGTCCCAACTTATTGAATTTTTGATAGACAGAAATTCAGCTGCCATTTTTCACATCTGTGAGAATTCTATTTGTAAGAAACAGTGAGCATTGGAAAAACTAGATTTGTGGAAAAATGGATCAAGGCGGTTGATTCTTTCATATTACAAAATTTGACATTTTCAAAGCATTTGTAAATTTAAAATTACAACACTCATTCATAGTGCGCTTATATATTGTATTTCTTCTTTAAATAATTCTCTGGTTTTCTTAGTTGTTAAATTATTGTCTTGATTTATTACGTGCATTTTCCAGACTCTAGTCCTCAACCTATATTTCTGCACAACGTTCACCATTATAAAGCTTTTATTGAGGTTTTCATAAGTCTCATATCCGATTTGTCAGCATGTTTATCCCAAATAACTGCTAGCTACAAATATTTCTCTAAGAAAATGAACACTAAAGCCACTACTTAAATTAACCAATTATTGACTATTACTACTTGTCCAAACCCACTTTCTCAAGCCAAACAAATCTACTAAAACTCTTTCATGCTACTAATTCCCTATTTTTCAACATTTTAAGAGGCTGAATTTCCTGATTGAAACCAATCTCTGAAACATCAGCTGGCTACTTGAACTCATTCCATTTATATTTGTAATAATTGTTATTTTTTCACAATGGATTAGTAATAGTAGCTTATATTTTAAGAAGCATTTCTCTGCAATACATAAGTTGTTTTTTTTTTAAATGAACTCGTAAACAACAGGTCATGGTTAGTTGGTCAAGTGGATGGTGTTTCATACACCTAACCAATGTTAAAATCCACCCAAGACACGATTGATAACTCACCTCATGGGTCATCTTGCTCGTGTAATTGGGCCATTTCATGCACTTAGTGGCAAATGGTGCAATGGTTGAGACCAGGTGAAAGACATGAGGGAATTTAGCAAAATAAATAGTAAATTCTTGGTTTATGGAATCTCTATAGAGTGATGTATACATCCCATCTATCTGGAATATTGTGTACATGGGAAAGTTTGCCAAACAGTGTCAATAGAGAGTATCTTGTCACAGATGAAAGAAAAAGAGGCAAATTTGCCACAGAGATAAGATGGGGTATATTATTTAGAGATTAAAATTTTTTATAAAAAAAGATTACCAACTCAACATATAACCTCAATATATTCCACTCATTAAAATTCCCATTGCCACCAGTGCTTAAATTCATGTAACAGGATATATTGGAAATATGAATGAATCTAAAACAAAAGGGCCAAGGCCAAATGAAATAATTCATACTTTTCTGAAACTGTGCTTGGATAAAGTGAAGTGGTTGTTATCACTACTATCCACTCCTGCCAAAAACCCTCCACCACCTATCACTTTTACATATTCAGACACCCATTTTACCTTAGTGTCCGAAAAAGCCGGTTCTGGTTTGTTGCCAGTCCGATTGAGACTAGTTCCAGACTCTCACCAGATAGTTTCTAAGCCATAAACCATGGATCTGGACATAGTGGTGAAGGCCTTCATGGAAAACTACTACAACACATTCAATACCAGTAGAGCCAATCTAGTGACGTTGTATCAGGAAACGTCCATGATGACTTTTGAGGGGCAGAAGCATGAATACTGTGATAGTGGTGTCTCCACTGCCACCTGTCTCTTGATGAATGCCCTGTTTGTAACCTTTCGAGATCCAAGTGGTGAAGGCCTGGGAGTGTTCTATGTATCAACACTAGAGCACTCCACCGTCATACCACTAAATATTCCTTTATCCACCATCATACCACCGCATGTTCCTTTATCCTTCGGTGGTTGACATACGTCAAAGGTTTAGACCGTTAATTTCATTGTTTGACACTAAACGCCATCTAAGAATAAGTTTCAACGCGTAAAGTGTTTAAATCGATGTGTGAGCACCATGGCTTTTATATGCATGCAGGGTCGCAGGGTCATTAGTTTCAATCTAATGGGTGTAGCATTTGAGGAGAAGCATTTTTTTGAAGACCCAAATGACCATCCAAATATTAATAATACATATGTGTCCTTTGTTTTCTATAGTTAACTAACTAACAAACTCTCAGTGAAATTCCAGACGCATAGTGAAATGGAAGCATTGCAGTGAAAGTGATCAATCCAATTGAAAGACCAAGGTGAAGATGAAGGCGAAAGCATACATATACTATTGTGCAGTGTAGTGCAGTAGAGCAGAGTTAGAATGGTTGCCATTTCTTGTTCCTAGGATGCATTAATCTTTTCCTCGAGAACCTCAAATTCAATTTGAATCATCACACCATAAAAATGCAGAGTCGTCTACAGAATTGCTTGGACTACCAAAGTGACTGACCTCCTTCTTGTAAAATCATCTGTGATGTATATGGGCCCCCTTCTAATACAGAGCTTTATAGATGTCACCACAAACAAAGAGGTTTTGTGGTACACAGGAATGGTACTTGCTTTTATACTGTTTCTAGCTAAATTTTCTGAATTTATTATCGATCATCAATACAAGTTTCTTTGTGGTAAACTTAGGCTATCATTGCAATCATTGCTAATTTGTATGGTTTACCAAAAGGATTTGTACCTTTCAAATTCTGCTTGACAAAGTCATGGAATGGGGAAAATTTTGAACTATATGTCAGTTGATGAGAATACAATGAGTCGGATGGTTCAAAATGTTCATGACTTTTGGTCAATGTTAATTCAGATATCAACTGCATTGCTTGTTCTCCTTGGCATGATTCGATTTGTTGTGCTGGCTAGCCTAGCTACTATGGTAATTATGATGGTTATGACTCTATTCTTAGCCTCTAAACAATAGAAATGCATATCACAGGTACTATCTTCCCAAGATAATCGTATGAAGGTTAATAATGAAACATTAAGCAACATGAATATTATTAGATTGCAGGCTTGGCAAGAATGGTTTCTAATATGTTTTCACTGTTTTGATTAACAGGTTATTATGATGTTTACATCAACTGGAAGCTTATTGTTGTGACAGACAATAAATAATTAAAATCTTGTTTATGACAACTTCAGGATATAACAAAGAAGCAAGCACTGTAGTTGACCCAAAGCGGAGATTTTTATTTATCCTTATAGAAGATTCTTTATTGATGTAATATGATTGGTTTCTTCGCTACTGTGGGGCTCAGATCTTATTTATATAGATACCTAGTTTCTTATGAATACAGACTATAGGCAATAACAACTTCCTCTCTGATAATTGGTATTAAGTAGTCTTTTCGCTTACTTCAAGAGTTGCCTCCAGTCCTTCTTAACTTAGAATTTTCGGTCATTTGTTTATGCACAGCACTATAAATGTTGGGATGACATTTGTGGATACATATTTTTGGCTACTATATCTTTGTCTACAATTTAAACAGTTCGGTCTTGGTATTTTGTGACACAGTTCGGTCTTGGTCTTTTGTGACTGTAGCTTAAAGTTGATCTTTTTAACTATGCTTACAGTGCCTCCAATCAACTCGGCACTAGGTCCTTTACTTACCAGCTGACTAGCCCTCAAATGCCTCTTTATTCCTTGATGTGACTATCCACAGAAAATGCATAGACTTTTGAAGATTTCAGATTACTGAGGTGACATAGTATTCTTAATTTGAAAGGTGATTTCAGATCTTAATATTTATGCCCAGAACTTCACTTCTTTTTCTAAAGGATTTGACCTTGAATGGGCTATTAATCTAGCCTCTTGGTCCTTTAAGAACAATACTTCTATACTCTTCAAATTATTTCACTGTCTTTCTCAGGCTACGACCTAATCACAGTGTTATTTGTTTTGTAGTTATGCTCAAAATGTCAACCTCTTTACCCAGTTATGACCTTCTAATTGCCCTTGTGCCAAAAGTTTTAAATATGTAAACTTAACACTTAGTGTTAAATAGCATAACTATCTTATGTTTATTGATTATAATTCCAGCTATATGATTTTTAGCCACTAAGGTCCCAAGTGTTTGAATTTAGCTCTGATACGAAATGTAAGGCTCTGAGTCATTTAACCAGAAATGTAAAGCTCTAAAACATAATATGTGTTTTCTTCAAATCTGCTTGCAGCTTAAATGACTTAACCAACATTCATATAACTAAATTACTCAGTTTGGTATGGAGTACCTACCTGTATTCCTGTGGTTGATGATGCCTCAAGCTGCTCCTGCTTATGTTACCAAATGACCAAAACCACACAGCCAAACTGAGCATAACCTTAATACTCAGTCTAGTAAGCTTCTCAATTGAAGCAGATTGTTCCCCCGTGCCCAGAAACCTTAGAACAACAAGGCTGTCCTTCTGAATTTCGCCCCTCTTCAATAAATCTCTTCCCTTAGTTCTTTCTTCTGCTCCCGATATCCCTGCAAAATTGTTCCCTACCCCCTATATGTTGTTTCTTATTGGTCACTGCCCCCTCTACCAACAACCCACTGCTTCTCCTTATGGTGACATCCTTCTCATGTCACGTGATATGTATTTATTTTTAAAGGTATATTAATATGTATTATGAGTTTTGGTTTAATATTATTATTTTTTGTTTGTTTTTAATATAAAGGTCCTAGGTTCATACTAGGTACCTTATATTTAATTTATTTTTTATCATTTTATTA